>JAJLRX010000240.1:0-111690 GCA_030567275.1 Hanseniaspora lachancei | reverse complement strand
TTCGGAGGCAAGTACTTCCCAGTCTGGTTCAACCCAGTCATTTTCTTGGTTGGTATGTTGATCGGACCACCATATGGTTTGATGTACTACACTCCAGCTTTGATCATGAGTTTCTTCTCCCAATGGTACTGCAAGAGATACCACTTGAAGCTATGGGAAAGATACAACTATGTCATTGCAGCTGCTTTGAATGCTGGTTTGGTTCTTTCACAAATCATCATTTTCTTCTCTGTCCAATACAACCCTAAGAACATTGACTGGTGGGGCAACAATGTTCCTTACCTGGGCCAGGATGCTGAAGGTATTCCATTGAAGGATGTTGCTGCCACTGCGAAGGGCTACTTCGGTCCAGCTCCAGGCCACTACCCATAAAAAAAAAGCAAATAATATATAATTATAGTATATAACTCACCCCAAATAACTATTT
Source organism: Hanseniaspora lachancei (assembly GCA_030567275.1). Lineage (NCBI taxonomy): Eukaryota > Fungi > Ascomycota > Saccharomycetes > Saccharomycodales > Saccharomycodaceae > Hanseniaspora > Hanseniaspora lachancei. The sequence continues at coordinate 111,263 of JAJLRX010000240.1, read as the reverse complement.
AACCTTTAAAGAAAAGCAAATTTCACTGAAACAAATTTTCGGTGAACTTCAGCAATATCTGGGAAACGCGCTTAATTTTCTTTATGCTCAAGGATTGGAAATCATCGTGAATGGTGTGCCAGGTGGGCGGGAATGGAAGAGGCAGTAAGTGGAGACAGGGGACACCTCTGTTTTTGAACGGGACATGGTCATCCTGTATGGCAATGGAGTCGCCGATGTACGCTTTGTCAAAGAGGGGCCTGGCCGTTCCACTGAGGAGGGTGTGCTCTATGCCGGCCAGCTGGTTGTAGAGGTGTTCCGTTTTCCGGTCGTAGTTGAAGAACGTGGCCTTGGACTCTGTGGTGTCCTTGGCCCCAATCAGGTCGAGCAAAACAAACAGTGCGATGTTGCCAACATCTGTGTTCATGGCCATGTGCCGGGAGCCATAGAGCGAGTCCGTGGCAGTCCAGACATCAAAGGCCTCCTCACCATCGAAAAAGACCATCTTCAGGTTGTATGGCCGCAAGGAGCGTCTGCGGAGCTCAGCGTGGGAGAGGCTGTATGCATTGCGAAGGAGAATGGCGATGGACGCAGCAGAATCAGTGGCACCCACAAAGCCAGGGAGCCCGTAGATGGTATCGTAATGGACTGCGAAGACGATGTCCTTTTTTGTGTACTCGACTGGACACGTTTCCGGGGCAAACACGCTGGGCTTGGGGCCACCATAAAACGGCAGCGTGGCTACCAAGTTGGTGAACGTGTGTCCGGCTTCCTGAAAGCTTATCTCCTCAACCTCCCACGCCAGGGGCACCTGGTACAGGAAGAAATCTGCGATGATTTCCCTGGCCAGTGCTGAGTTTCGCGATCCCACCCTTCTGGTCATGTTGAAAGGCGTTAGCACGGACGTGCACGAGGCGGGGTCCAAATTAAGTAGATCATCAATGCTCAAGATGCCTGAACCGTATATGAGCTGCACAAGAGAGACAAAGAAAAGACAGTACTGAAACATGAGTGAATGCACCACTTTATAAGGTTATTTATATATAAGCTGCAATACAGCTTTACACTACTAAGAGCAAGTTGGGGGGGGGTGCAATTTTACTAGACACCAGCTTGTTGATCCATTGATAACGTCGTTTAAACACACAGAAGCGAAAGAAGGTGTGGATCCACTTTGGCGCTTATCGGGGGCTTTTATGTTTTTTTTCTTCTTCACTGCTTGGTGGGTGACACACGTGACTTGCACATATCCGGTGTGTTTTTTTTCAAAAATGAAATCCATGTGTTTATTTGTTTTTAATATTTCAATCAAAAGAAAACAAATCAATCTTGATTCTCAAAACTACAAACACACCCACAATGACAACTATAAACAAAACTGCATACGAGCAGGAAATAAGCTTTCTGAGGAACTTGATCAATGATAAAGACTTGAACATTCAACCCAAGAGAGATTTGGATGTTGTTGGACTGGTAACCTCCTTCAAGCCATTTCTGGAGAAATACAAGAGAAACCAAAGAATACAGGGGAACATAGACCTGTGCTACAAGCAACTGGGGAGATACAAGGACATCATCTATGACCTCAACAAGTACGAGGAGTACCTGCTGTACAGCGACGTGGAAAGCATAGATCTATCGCTGTTTTTCAAGTACATCTACAAGCTTGAGGACATATCCGAGGCGCTCCACCAGACTCAGCAGGGGGGAGCAGAAAAGAGTGACATTGATGTCCATGACATAATTGAAAGGGCTGAGCAGCGCTTGCTAAGCTCCATCCTCAAGTACCACCTGGGCATGGTGAAACCCTTCAATCCAAAGGTGTTCATACAGAAAAACCAAATGTTTCCCTCGATTCTGGATGATCCCACGTGCCTGGACAACATCATGCAGATTGTTGAGTTCTACAGCAGCCAGGACAAGCTGGGTGACGTTTTGCGGGCATACATCAGCGAGAGACAGCTGTTTCTGAAGGGGTGTCTGTCGCACATCAGCATCAGCAGCATCAGGGACAATGAGGAGATGAGGCTGGCCATTGATTCTGTGTCAAGCTTCATCTCACTTGAAAGCTACCTGATCAAGGACTTGAACTTTGCATCGTACTTGGAGGAGCAACATGAGGATCAGGGTCAAACGCACGGTGGCCCCGTGCTGACGTCATATGCTGTGTTCCAGCAGGTTGTGAGTGCCATGTGTGCTAAGGTGTTATCAAAGGTGAAAAGCGAGATCAATTCAAAAGACAGCGATGGGCTGAACATGTTTGTGCTGGCCAACAAGATAACTGAGCTCACGGACACACTTGTGGCTCTGGACAAGGAAAACAAAACACACACAGTGATTGTTGAGCAGTTCATGAACCAGCAATCCACATTGAACAAGCGGTGCCTGGCCAAGCTGTGTGGTGTGATTGCGGACATTCCAAGTGCAACCGCAATGGCGAAGTTGCCCTCTGACTTTGGAATGGGTGCAAAGACCGTGGAGCTTTTCACCCAGCTGAAACAGGACATCGATGACTACAGTGGCGATGTTGTCAGGTTCATGGCCCACACCGAGATCAAGCTGAAAAGCTGGCTTCCCGCTGGAGAAAAGGGCGCTGAAGTGCCCACGGACACCAACATGAGCTCCAGCAGGATGAAGTACCAGATGTTCCTGCTGGACTTTGTGGCCGTTGCCTTCACAAGCCTGGAAAGACAATGCCTCAGAGTTTTGGCCACTGGGAAAAAGACCGAATACCCGCAGTACTTCAACAGCAACTACCACGAGGCCGCGGGCGACGCCGGTGTGGCCAGCATCCCCGCGGATGAGCAGACATGCATCGCGGGTCTCTTCCTGTCCATCCATGCTCGGGCCCTTGAACAGCTTCTTGCCAGCAACACACTGGCCGTCCAGAGGATCCACAAGCTCGACAGAAGGTTTGGCGACATGTGTCTTGTCAGCTGGAAAAAGCTCATCCAGCCAATGATGCCGCTGATCAACAACTCGTCCATGAAAACAACGGACGCAAACTTCAAGAAAAACAAGGAGACTGCAAAGGATAAGTTCAACACATTCAACACAAGCCTCGATGTCCTCCTCGCCAACTGGACACTCAACATGAAGCCTCTGATCAAGGACAAAGCCCTGAAGAAAAAACTTAAGAAGGACATCAAAATGATCGTTGAGCCAATGTACAAGCTGCTTTATGACAAGTACTCAAAGGGATGGTTCAAAAACCAGGAAAAATACGTCAGGTTTGACACCAGGGAGCTCTCCAGAAGGCTCGATAGCTTGTGATTTATATACCAATATTTAAACAAACGGGTTTTCTCTGGTCTCCAAGTACCCCCCGCCAAGATCGCTTTCAGAGTCACTCTCCCCCTCCATCGCATCGTAATCCTCCAGGTCCTTGCTCACATAGGTGTCATGCACCTCATCGGCATCAATGTCATCATTCCCAAACAGCTGTGCGTTCACTCTTGGCGAAAGGGGCCCAAGGTTCTGACTCCTGAGGAACTCGTCATACGAGGGTGGGCTTGCACTTTCAACCATGAAGTCCTGGTTGTTGGACTTGTAAGTGGAACTGTCATCGCCATTGCTCAGCAACAGACCCGATATGTCATTGTAGCCTGATTGCTTGATGTTACTGATGGGCGACATCATGCCTGGTGAGATGGCCTCGGTGTAAATGTTGGGCTGCTGGGAAAACTCAGGAGACCCTAGGCTCAAAACTTCCTCAAAGTCAGGCAACTGGACATTGCTCATGGGCACAGCCTGCGGAGATTTTAATCTGATGTCATCCTCCAGGCTCTCTGGTTGCTGGTACAGGTTTGCCGATATCATGTTGGATGGGTCCTTCAAGTAATAGTTTTGCATCTTATCCAGTGGCATTGTTGATGAACTTGATCTCCTGTAGTTGGAAATCGATGATTCCTGGATGGAGTTTCCAATGCTCTGCTGGGTTGAGTCATCATCATATTGGTGGCTTTGATATGACGGCAACAAAGTGGTGTTGTGTGTTGATAACTTGTTTTGCACAACTATGGGTGTGTCAATGGATATTTCAAAGTGTTGAAAATTCTTGGATAATCTTAAGTTCAACTTCAAGGAATGGGTAATTTTTATGTTTTGAGTGGAAATGTTTGGTGACAACTTGTAAGTACCGTTGATATATTCCGGAACATACACCTGTAGGGGGAACTCCTTATAAGTCAAGAAACTGTGTCTTGGATCATCTGGTTCCTCACACAAAAGATTTCCTAGATTCTTGGCCTTTGATTTGGTCTCTCCAGGAGGCAAATCCTTCAAAGGTGGAGCCTTGTATTCACAAAGTAAAAACTTTTGTGTTGGTTGTTCAGATGTTAATCTTTTTTTCTTTTTTTTACCAGTTATTGGGTCATACTTACCAACCCCATTGGCATATGCAGTAATTTCCACTGTTTCTGTGATGAACACTCTTATTCTGTGCACAGCACACTTTTCAATGGGGGTTAAATTGACCTTTATGGGTAAAAACGCATTCAATATAACATCCTTTGATGAAACAAGAATTTCGTACTTGAATGAGTTGTCCCAATCCTTTGAAACAACAATGGGCTCCGATTCCTCAACGGAGTCAATGTTGGGGATTCTTATTAAGTTCAGTTCCCTGGATGCCTCTATGTTTGACTTGAAAGCCCCAACTCTTTCAACAAAGAAATTCAACTTGTAAATGATTGATGCTGTGTTGGTTTTAACAGTTTCAGGAAATATCAGGGGAATTAGATATTCAAATGAGTACACATAATAACCGGTGTGAAACAGGTCATCAGAATCAGGCTCTTGACAGTCACTGACACTTGAATTGTTGGATAGAATGGTTGTGATCATCTTGATTGATTCTTGAGACTTTACCGTTGATGATCTAACTCTTCCATTGTGGTCACTCATGTTCATACTTAGATGATCGGAGTTGCTTGAATGTTGTGGACTGAGTAATGAGTTGTTGCTGTTTGATGGAGATGGTTGATTGGCACTTAAAAATGTCTTTATGGCACCAAATATGGAACCTGCTGGGGAAATGACATTTTTCAATGAATTTTGATTTGGCTTTGAATTGTCTTGGATACTTTTTGAGTCCATGAATAAAGAGGCCTTCTGCTTTATGAGGTGTTGATGCTTGAATTCATTGAAGATATCAGCTTGGTTATCTGTGGCCTTTAAAGTTTGCTTGATTTTGTCAATTTCACTTAAGGTGTAGAAGGCATCAGCATTTTTATGAATGGAGTATTCTTTGTCTTTGAAAAAAGACCAAGAGTGGTTGACTGTGTCACAATCAGTTATGACTGAGTTAGTGAAATCAGGATCGTTGAGGTCGTTGATACACTTTGGATCAAATTTTAAGTTAAGATGGCCATTCAATGTCAATGAAACTTGCTTCAGCTTTGTAGGTTTTTTAACTTTGATAACAATGTGACCTCTAAGAACGGGTGGCTTTTGGTCTGAATTATTTGGAGCCCTTGAGTTTCTGGTTGTAGGAAGCTTTGGCATGTATATGATATCATTTTCAGCAAGTTCCATGAAACATGAAAGAGATGGAGAATCATACAAGCAGTGTTTGAATGTGTGTTCTTTAAGAATAAGTTGGAGAATGTTCTTATCTATGGGAGGGAAGACAGGTGCTTCATCATGGTTAGCAGCGATGTTTGATATAATAGCATCGTTGAAGTGGATGCTTGAGTACATGGGGAAGTGGATGTTGGAAGTATGATGTTGATATTTTGTGTTGTACCATTTTCTTTTTGATGATAACGGAGTGTACACAAAAAATGGGAGGAAAAAAAAAAAAAAAAAAAAAAAGAGAGAAAAAATATAATAAAGTATATATATAAAAAAGAAGTATACAAAATTAAGATAATATGAGAATGTTAAGTTAAGGTATAACAGTAAAGTCTTATAGAATATATATATTGAATGATAGAGTATATGATATATACACTATATAGTACTAACACTGTATAACATAATAGCTACTGTACTATATAAAACAGTATACACTACATAATATATACACTATATAATTTATTCACTTTATAACATATGTTATATATATAATATATATAATATATTATAAACTATATAACGTATACACTATATAACGTATGGATTTATATGATATAAACTCTATATACTTTATACTTTATATACTATAAACTCTATATACTATATACTATATACTATATACTATATACTATATACTATAAACTCTATATACTATAAACTCTATATACTATATACTATAAACTCTATATACTATAAACTCTATATACTATACACTATATACTTTATACTATATACACTATATATAATATAAACTTATTTGTGTTTTTTCCCTAAAGAAAAATAGACATAAAATGGGGGAGGAAAAGGGGGGGAGGGGTAATTGGATAACACGTGACATACAACTTCTTTTTCTTTACTTAGTGTCACATGACTCTAAGAGTATCTTCATTGGCCAACCTTAAGTATTATACTTTTACCCTATATATCCTTAATATTTATACTTATATAGTTAATATTAATCTAACAATACATACATATTTACTATAACACAATCAACATAAGTCTCATCATATACAAATGTACATATAAATTTACAGCATATATTTCTATTTAAAAGAAAAGTTATTCTCAATATCATATATAAACATTACCATTCCACTAAGAAACATAAATAAAGTAAATAAGAAAAAAAATTTTTTTTTTTCTCTTTTTTCAAACTTTTATATAAATTTTTTATTCTCTTTTTTAGAAACAAAAAATTACCTCTATAAGGTTATATTACTATATTAACAAAAATAATAACTATATTATAATAATCATTTTCCTCTTTTTTTTTTTTTAAAACTCTAGTTTGGTTATATATCTTTCATGTCATATATCCAACAAAAAAAAAGCACTAAGATACAGAAATATACTTGAATAAGCTGCACTGATACATCAACTATATACAGAATAGAATCCTCTGCCCCCCTTTACTCTTCCAAAAATGCTAAAAAACTCCATCAAACAAACTCACAACTCCTTTGCCAGAAGCAAAAGATTCATCTCAAGCACTCCATCAAGATCAAACGCATCAACAGCTCTAAAAACATCAGCCTGGATCATAGGTTCTTTGGGTGCTGTGGTTTCTTCTTACAGCTTAACTGTTTATCTGGCTCACAAGGATCCCAACTTCAACAAGTGGGTCATTGAAAACATCCCTCACTCAGACAGACTGCTAAGATCTGCTGAGATACTTACTGGCTACGAATCCATCCAAGACAGGGCTGCTCCTCCAAAGACCATAGTCAAGGTTATTCACGAACCAGTCAAGCAAGCGGCTCCAGAAATCAAAAAGGTCAAGATTGACTTCAACAACTTAAGCGTTCAAACTGACAACTTATCCTCTGAAATGAAGGATGTGTGTCTCTTCTACAACCAGCTTTTGAACTACTTGAGCAGCCATTCCATAGAAATCCAGGAACACGACCAACAAGAACTACAACTCTACCTATCTGGTGCCAAGAGTGAGTTGGAAAAGTTGATTTCCCTGGACCCATACCAAAAGGAGTTTGATGCAAAGCTAGGTGAAGCCAAGAAGGAAAACCTAAGAATCCTGACCAACAAGTTCAATGAGCTACAAGAAAAGCTAGATGCCAGAAACAAGCAAAAGTTCACTGAGTCCTTGAACAACTTCGACAAAATTGCCTCTGATCGAATTGATAGTGTTTTGACATCAGCAATGGTGCTTCAAATCAGAGACTTCCAAAAAATCATCAAAAACAGAGTTGAAAGCTTCCACAACGATGAGCTGAAGAACCTGAACCAGTTGGAAGAAACCACTTATGCCCTAGGTCCGCAAGTTGAGTTGGTTAACTTCTTTGTTAAAGAGAATACCGCCAAGAGTAAGATGTTTGAGGAGATATCTGCACTATCCAGCAAGCTTCTGTCCTCCACCATACAACCAGAAAGCCTGAAGCAAGCTTTATCTCACCTCAGCCAATACAACGACTTTGTCAGATCCTCCATAAGCAATGACTGCAAGTGCTCCAAATGCAAGGCTGCGGGTGTCTGCACATGCAAATGTAAAAACAAAACATCAATCACAAGGGCTGCATTGACCATGTTGACCAACGAGGCTGCCTTGAACCTGCCTTTGCTAAGTTCCCAGGAGTTGCTGAGCGAGTTCAAGCTACAAAAAGTCAAGATCATTGAAGGTTCCCTCGTTGATCAGGAAAGACAGGGTATCATTCCAAACCTGCTAGCCAAGATCGGTAGCCACAGCATCATGAACAGCAGTGTCAAGAATCCTTCCTCCAAGAGCCTGAACGACGACATTGTGTCCAAGCTGAACAATATTGAAACCGCCATCAACCAAAGGGCCCTGGATGACGCTATTTTGAACTTGCAGGCTCTGCCAAACTACGGTCCACAAATAGCCTCCGACTTCACTGAGAAGTTGAAGAGACACTTGACTGTCAAGTACTTGGTTGATGCCATTGATGCTGACTTAAGATCATGAGCAGTCTTGTGCGATCATAGGAAATGATCTAGGTACAAGTATATATTCAAATAATGAAACAAGTTTTTCTTTTTTTTCCATCCCTTCGGAGTTTGTGTGAACTTCTCGGCATATTTTTTTTTTTAATCCACCCTTCCCTTGATAAACCTCACGTCTTGAACAGATTATATAAACCAAGAGAAAACTGCCATTTTAAATTAAAATGTCATTGAAGACAACGAAGGAACAGTTTGTCAGCAATCTTGGTGGCTCCGACACTCAGGAAATCATCAACATAATGATGATCTGTGTCCCCATCTATGCCACCAGCCAGTACATACAAGAGTCCGGCCCACTCCTGTTTGTCATGCACTTTATGCTTCCTCTGCTGATGGTGACGCTTTATGTTGAAAACAAGGGTCTTCTGTACATGTTCAGCATCCTGCCACTCTTGTTCATGAAAAACAGCTTCAACCCCCCGAGGGCCAAAGGCACCGGGGCCCCTGCGAAAAGAAAGAATTATCTGACCGCGTATAGAGCACACATGCTCATCATGACAACCATTGCCATCCTTGCTGTTGATTTTGTGCTGTTTCCCAGAAAACTGGCCAAGGTTGAAACCTGGGGCACCTCGCTGATGGACCTTGGTGTGGGGTCCTTTATTTTCAGTGGTGGGATTGTTGCGCGTGTTAAACACACTCGGACTGGCAACACTACCAAGTCGTTTCTTTTCAGAAAGTCAAACATCCTCTTTGTGCTGGGTGTGCTGAGATTGGTCTTTGTGAAAAACCTGGACTACCAAGAACATGTCACTGAGTATGGTGTTCACTGGAACTTCTTCATCACACTGGGTCTTCTCCCCCTGGCACACGATTTCATCATCCAGCCATTCACAAGCATAACGGGAGTCAACAGAGGCATTCTTGCATTGGTTCTGGCAGGCTCAATGGAACTGTGGCTGAACAAAGACCCCCGAGTGTTGAAGTTCCTGATCGAAGCCCATAGAGACAGCTTGTTTTCCAGCAACAGGGAGGGTGTCTACTCATTCATTGGCTATGTCGCCATATTCCTCATTGGCCAGGAAGTCGGTGGATCCATAGTTCTTCCCTCGAAGGGAGACTGCACAGCCATGATTCTTGGCTCATACAGATGCTCCAACACAGCAGCACTGGCCATCTACACCGTTTTGTGCTGGACTCTGAACCAGCTGGTGCTTCATGTGGACAAATACCACATCTCCAGACGATTTGCCAACCTTCCCTATGTGTTGTGGGTTGTTTCTTACAACCTTGGCTTTTTGGCAGCATACTCGCTTGTTGATGATGTCCTTGTCAGGAAATCCACAGACCCATTGCTGACTCTCATCAACGACAACGGCCTGCTGCTCTTTCTGCTCGCAAATGTCCTGACAGGACTGATCAACATGTCCATAAACACACTCAAGACCAGCACTTTCCAAAGCATGGCTGTGCTTGTGTCTTACTGTGCTGCGTTGTGCATGGCAGCCTGTGTCCTGAACAAGCTCAAAATAAAACTATAATTCTTTATTAATTTATATAAAATGCCTCAATCAGACAGGGTTATCGTTTCTATACTTAGATCCACTCTCTTTCTCTTTTTCCCCCGCTGAAGCCTGAACATCTGGTCAATTGTCTTTTGCGATCCCCTTTTCCCTTGCTGAGCACACCCCAACTCCTCCTTTTTCTCCGCCTTGATGGCTATGTTCAAATACGGGTTTCCCTCGCCCATGTCCGTTCGGCTGCTCTTCAGTGTGCGTGGAGCCATTGCTGGCTTTCTCGTTGGGGATCTGCATATCTCGCTGTCCTGCCTAGGCGCATACTCAGTTGTCTTCGAGGGAGAAAGAACCGCTGCTGTGTCCGTTGCCAATGCGGCCTGTGGTGTCAACAGCCCTCTCTTTTTCATGACATAATTTGTCTTTGGTGCATAGATGTTGGAAGACATTGGCACATCAGTGTGGGCTGTACTGGATTGAGGCAGTGCGCACCCAGTGCCCATTTGCTCCACATGCTGCCTAGCAGAGACAAAGCCCGTGGAAAGCATCGTTGATGTGACTATGCTTATGTTCTTCGAAGTGTCCAAACCATTCAGGTTGTACACCTTTCTGCCCATCCAGTAAAGCTGCCAAGACTTCTCCTCAATGTATCTTTCGTAATCTTTTAGAAAAATCTTCAGCGAAAAACTGTCCTTGATGGAGGCAAAGCAGGACTTGAAGTCAACGGCCTTTATTTCATACAGCTGCTTGACGGACCTCACACTGGAAAACACACTTGAGTATGCATTCAATCTATCCACAAGCTCCTGCTTCAGGAATCTGGACCGGATCATTGCTCGTTTGTTGGACGCTCTGTTGTCACTTTTGCTTTCTTCATTGTCGATGGCAGTGATGTACAGCAGGTGTTTCGCTCTGGACAAGGCTACGTAAAACACCCTCTTTTCCTCCTGAATCATTTGATGTGTTGATGCAGAGGACTGCTTGTAGTTTTCAAAGGACACATTCTCCTCAGTGAGCCTTTCCCCGCTGTTTGACTCATCGTTGGTGATGAGACATGGAATGATCTTTTCTGAGCATCCCGGAACAAACACTGTTGACCACTCAAGCCCTTTACTCTTGTGAACCGTGCATATTGTGACTCTGTTGTTTTCATCGTTGATATCACTGGCATTGGACTTTTTCTCATCAGCTCCAGGATCAATCCCGTTCTCCTCAACAGGAAACATGTCTATGGACTCAATGAACTCATGAACAAACGGCATGGTGTAGTTGCCTTGTTGTGTCTTCAGGGGCTTGAACCCCAAAAACATCTCCTTCAAAGTCATGATTCTTGTGTGCTTGCTTTTTTTCAGCTCATCCCTCCTCTTCTCATTTTCGCTCCTGTCATCTTCACCCTTGGCTGTGTCATTGTAGCACCTTTCCAAGCCTGATCTGGTATAGATAAAAGAAAAAAACCTACTCAGCCCTTCCTCAGTTCCATCCAAAGCCGCAGCAAAATCTGCACAGGGTACCAAAAAGTTCTTGATAAAAAGCTTTATGTAATCCTTCCCCTTATTGTTGGTGATGATCTTTTCATGTTGCGCAACTTCCAGCAGGAGATCTATAGGATCAGAACTCTTCCGGGCAGCAAAGTACTTGTGTATGTTCAACAGGGAAACCTCGCCTATCCCGTTGTTTTCGATTTCATTCAATATCTCCATGATCCAGGTCTTTTTGTTTGAAAACAGAGATTCGTCTCTATTTCGGAAGTTCACAACCAGTCTCAGGCAGTTCATGAAAAGCACTATTTCAGGATAGTTCAAAAAGCCTTTGCTCCCAATGATTCTATACGGGATGTAGTTTGTTATCAGATGCTTTTCAATTGTTGTTATTTGTCTATTGGTTCTCACCAGAACGGCAATTTCCGACAGCTTCATCACATCTCCGGGCAGACTTGTTAAATACTTGATCTCATTACTTATGTGCATGGCCTCTTGGTCAAAGGACGTGAACTCTCTGTACACGGGCCCAAAGTCCGTGTCGAATTGCCCACAAAGAGCAGATTCAAACATCTCATCAATGCTGGAGTCATCCGCTGATGTATCTGTGTCTGGCAGGTCATTGAAGTCAGACTTAATGATGTGCTGACAGCAATCAATGATCTTTTGGGATGATCTATAGTTCTGATTCAGCGGTATAACCGTCACGGGGCTGTCGCACAGATGCCTCATATCCTTGAAGTTTGACGGCGAGGCATCTCTGAACGCATAGATACACTGGTCAGGATCACCCACAACAGTTATCCCACTATGTGCCCTTTTCGCCCACAGCAGAACAATTTGAAGCTGAAGGGCAGAGGTGTCCTGGAACTCATCAACAAGAATGTGATCATATGAGGGCAGCGTTTCCTCGTGGTTCTTGAGTAGCCGATAGCCATGGAGAAGAAGATCGTCAAAGTCGACTTTTTGCATTTCTAAAGCATCGCTTTCATATGCCTCATAGAAATACAAAATGCCCTGGTCCAGGTTCCGCCCGCTTGTTTGTTTGTATTTTTCAGCAACCAATCCTTGACTCTTGAGCTTGGAAATATACTTCAAAATGGAGGGAATGTCAAAGTCCAAAACATGCCTGTTGTCCTTGCTAAACGGCTTTTTGTCTGGCCTGTCCCATTTTGCTACCTGAACAATGTTTTCATGGTTTATGTAGTAGTCATACAAGTGATCCGGAAGACCCGCTATGGCGTTCTGCAGTATCAGTTTCTGTTCAGACTCAGTTATGATGCTTGGGTTGTGGTATCCCAGTCTGTACCCATGTTTCATCAGCAGTTTCAAACACAGGCTGTGGAAGGTCCCAACATTCAGGTCCATGAACAGGTATCGCTTGTCTGTGGGAACCAGGTCTATGATTCTTTCTTTGATTTCATTGGCTGCCTTCTTCCCAAACGTAGTCACCACAATCCTGCTGGAGGGAATGTTGCAAGCCAGAACCAAATACATCAGCCTGCTAATCACAATTCTGGTCTTTCCTGACCCTGGAGGAGCCTTTATCTGGAGAAGCTGCTTGTGATGGAACTGGGTTGCTTCTTTCTGCAGATCATTGAGTCTGGACAGAACACTATCAAATTCAAAGTCTGCCATTATATATACAGGTTGAGAGAGTCGAGTTTCTTATATTTTATCAAGTGTTTGGTGTATATGGATACATCTATGTATATTTAGATGAATGGTATCCAAGATTTGAGAAAAAATAAAAAAAAAGATGTGTTTGGGGTGACGCGTTGGGATGAGTGCATTTTTTTCTTCTATGAATTTTGTTGTTGTAGCGACTGCCGTGTGCACGTGACCTGCACGTCACTTTCTCACTCCAATGATTTCAAAAAAAAAAAATTCAGCACCAAGTGACCTCCATTATCCTTGTGGACATCATCCATTCCATTTGTATATATAATAAACATAAAGAGATCTGCAGTGATCAAGAATAAACATTTGTGTAAGATCGAACCACTGACTAACTGTGTGTATCCATGTTTGTTCGGATAAATCACTGCCACGATAACGTAATCTTTTAATTATTTCCCCAAAGTAAAAAAAAATAATCAAAGAAATTCACGCACAACGTTTGAAGGAACAATGCCCTTCAGGTGATCACAGAATTGGTAGATCGATAACAGTCCGTATAGTTTTACCCATAGTTTTTTTTTTTTTTCCTGTACATTCGGAGTAACAACATCAGTGCTGGAAGTCACTTCCCTTTAACCTCAAAGTGTCTTTTCTTTATCCTACAAAGGTTATATACAACAGAACACTTCATTCATGTAGAGATTCACTTCCACTCAGTTCCAATCTACACCAAATAACCCAAAGCAATCACACAATGTCTGATACACCAAAGGCTATACCCCTTTACTCACCTGCTTACTTTGGCTACTCCTTTTTGGGAGGTGCCATTTCTTGCTCATTCACACATTCTGCCATCACCTGCCTGGACTTAATCAAAACAAGAGCCCAAGTCAGCTCCAAAAACTCCATCCAACTATCATTCAAGGACTTTTTGAACCAAAAGCAAAACGGTCTTAAGCTTTTGTACACGGGTGGATTGACCACCTTTTTTGGATATGGTCTCCAGGGATTCGGAAAGTACGGGTTCTATGAGATCTTCAAGTACAAGTACACTCAAATGCTCCCTGAAACAATCAATCAAACCTATGTCTATTTGCTGGCCTCCGCCTCTGCTGAGTTCATTGCTGACATTTTGTTGTGTCCCTTGGAAGCTGTTAAGATCAAGCAACAAACACACGTCAAAGACAACAATGCCTTCTTGAACTACACCAAGTCCCACCTCTCCATGACAGGCACTTTCAAGGATCTTTTGAAAGAGGGGAAGCTGTACACTGGTATTGTTCCCTTGTGGCTGAGACAGATTCCATACACAATGGTCAAGTTCACCACCTTTGAGAAAATTGTTGAGTTCATCTATGAACAGCTAAACTTGGAAAAGGACAAGATGAACAAGCTCCAACAGGCCTCTGTTTCCTTTGTTTCAGGGTTCTTTGCTGGTACCATGTGTGCCATAGTCAGCAACCCCGCAGATGTCATGGTCAGCAAGTTGAACTCTCCCCTGGAGGATCCAAATGCCAAGGCTGCTATCAAATCAACTGGCGAAAGGCTAAGCTATGAGTACACCAAAATTGGTTTCAGGGGCTTGTGGATGGGGTTGCCAACAAGAATTGTTATGATATCTTGCTTGACTTCCATGCAATGGTTGATCTATGATTCCTTCAAAATAGCTGTTGGTTTACCTACCACAGGAGGTCATTGAATCTCCCAAAGCCAGAAATGTTGATATTAGACATATATTACTTTATAATGATGATATATATAAATTCCGTATAATTCCTTTAAATTGTGATACATAAATAAAGAAAATTTAATGAGGAAAAGGTAATGCTAATATTCCAGATATGTTGCACCTATTTTTCCACGTCGAATTTTAAACAGTCAATGATTATTTGTTTATTTTCTTTTTTGCCTATGGATTAATTATTACAGTTATTTTATGGGTGATTTCCTCACTTATGGGTTGATTAACGACCAACATACTTGAATTCAAAGTATCTCAAGACATTGTAGAAGACTAATTCATAAGCCCATAAAACTTCAATACTGATATCACCACCATAAGCACCAATATGTTTGGAGATCTTACCAATGTAGTAGGATTGGGACATACACATGGCAATCCAGATGATGGAGGTTAGGAAACAGAACATGGAGGCGTAACCAACAGGTAGCTTCTTCCAGTCCTTCCAGATGCTTACATCAAAGTCCCAAGAACCTTTTCTCCAGATGAAGAATTCAGATAGACACATAACCATCAATTGACACAAGTAGTATGAAATGGAGTCCATAAAGTTTTCCATGAAACTTTCAAACTTGTAGTAAGCAGCAACAGACAAACCGTAACCGATCCAGGCACCCAAGGTGGTCCAGATAGGTCTTGGAACATTGATTAAAGGTTCCCAGATGGATTGGGTACCCAGGGCCAAGGAGTACATGTTTGGAATGTTGTTGGCAACAGTGGACAGGGATAGAACAACACAGCAGAACTGACCAAAGCCGTGTAGAGAGTCTTGGACAATGATCCCATAGACAACACCACCGAAGGAGTACTTGTCGTACAGGGCCATCCAGGCAGGGTTGTTAAGAGTGGCAGCACCACAAGCAGCACCTAGAATCAATGTAAAGATCAATGGGAACATCAAGCCAAAAAAGACAGAGGAGAACAACTTGGTCTTGGAGGTGTCTCTTGGCATGTAGACAGAGTAATCGGCAATGTATGACAACCAACCAATGGCGAAACCGTAGATGGTTGATCCAAAGGAGAAAACGTTACCAACTGTGGTTTCACCACCCAGCCATGGGCCATTAGAGAATGAGTCGGACATTTTCAATCTGGCAATGATGATCAAAAAGATAATGAAGTTTGGAATCCAGGCAACATTTCCGTACATGTGAACAACCTTGTAACCAAAGAATGGGATGATCCAGGTGAACACAATGATGATCAAACAACCCGCCCACGGAGGTAGATTGTGAGGTCTGTTAACCATTCTCAATAGTTGGGCAGAGGCAATGGTGTTGACAATAGTCCATCCAATACATGCAATGACATTGATCAAGGAAAAGACTCTGGCGGTGATGTTACCCATCAAGTATCTACACAAAACCATTTGTCTCAAACCAGTGGCAGCACCAAAGACAGAGAAAAAGGCAACAGGCAGAGCACCCAAAAGGGACCAGAAGATACAGACCAAAACACTTTGTCCAAAGTTCAAACCAAAGGTCAAGGGACCCAAAGCACCCAAAGCAGCAGTGGCAATAACCATGTTGGCAGACAACCACATAGTACCAGCAGCCATCAAAGAGGTATCGGTCTTTTCCTCATCACGAATAGGCTCAATACCGTTCATTTCAACAGAGTCACCGAAAATGGACAACATCTTGCCAAAAATTGGCATTGTGGTTGGATGAGCAATGGCTTCCTCAGTGGAATCAATTTCATCCTCGTTGATGATGGATGTCTTTTCAATGTCCTTGTTTTCTAGGTCATCAAGGCTTTTTTTGTTGAATTCATAAGATGCTTCAGAAACCATTATGTTGTGTGTATACAATTTATAGTACGGTTTTATAAAGTATTTTTGTTTCTTCAGAAATTAATATTTAACTCAAAAAAAAAAAAAAATGAGTTTTCTGAAATGATTATTCGCTCTTATTTATATGTACTAAGAAAATATAGAAGTTGCAAAATAATATCAGCCAAATTATTAATCTAATCTAATTTAAATTAATTGAACTTGGCGCTTGAAAGTGGGAAAAGTCCTCTTTTTTAGCTAGATGTCCATTACTTCTTTGGGGGAAAGGAGAGCATTTTTTCTCTTTTTGGGAAGAGTTAACGGTTGTCAGAAAAAAAAAAAAAAAAAAGTGATTATGGCTGAGTAGATTAGATCTTAATTTCATTTGTCAAAATAAGGAAGTTCCGGATTGCCTCAATATCTCCCAAAAGGGTAAAAAAAGGACAGATTTGCTTCCGTAAAAAAAGCAAAACGAAAATAAAAATTGCTTTTTTTTTTTTTTTTCTCAAAAAAAAAAAAAATATGACAAAATGTCAAGAGCCAAGGACAAAAGAATACACTCCGATTGTGAGTTTGCCTCTTCTATTTTTTTTTGAAAAAACGGCAAAGTGCGAATTTATACCCCCTACGCGTCTGTAATCCAAACAGAGTAAACTTCTATAAACTTCTTATTCCTTCACACACCATAACGTCAGGGAAGAAACAGAGAAGAAAGAAGATAAATACAAGATATTCAGAAATCTGTATTCTAAATTTTAACACTGTTAATGAAACTCTTAATTATTTGTAATGGAAAGAGGACATTTTCGGTTGAAGCTTTGAAAAAGGTTTTTGGAAGTGTAGTAGATCTACATCTTTTTTCTAACTATCTCTACATTCTTTTTTTTTTTTCGTTAATACGACAGTACCTCATCCTCATAAAAAAAGAATTGAACTTTTTTTATTTAATCAGTTTAGTAGGATACATCTAAAACCGTTAAGTTTAATCGATATATTTATTAATCACCACAGTTTTATCTGATTTGGAAAAAAATAAGGGTTTTTTTGCTGGATATAAAGCCTTTTTGTTTAACCATGTTTTCTCTCCATATGTCTATATTTTTAAATTAATTCAGATATTTTTGTTTCACTATTGTTTTGTTACTAAAGTGAATTGCTATTATGAATTTATTTTTTCTTGTGGTAAATCATTAATTGTGTAATTAAACTTTCTTTGGCAACTAATCTTATTTTATTGGCTAATTTACTGTAGTTTCTTTTTTTCATGTATTAATTGCAAAGTATTTAAGCAGTTGTTCATCTTTATATCTTGTTAGAATTTTTTTTTTTGAATATTATTCTAAATTATCACTTGTAGTCATTATAATGATTTCACAACTGTTTTTTTTTTTTTCATAGCAGAATTTCTTTTCTTAGCTGTATTAATTCTTCAGTTTTTTCACTACTTATATGTTTTGCAAAACTTATGGAAATATCAAACCACCTTTGAGATATTGAAGTAGAGGACTCCAAGTTTTCATCCATTAAGGAACATACACTCATGTTCCAGCAATGTATTGAGAGCCATTCCAATTCATTTACAATCTCATTATTTGAAGTATTACTTATTTTATATCCAGTAGATTTATTCACTTGTTCCAAAAAGCTAATAACGAGCTCACTGTGATTACTCTCATGAAATTTACTTATTGATTCCAAGGCTAATGACAACAAATGTTTCAATTCCATATTAATCATACACTGATCAAACAACCGCAATAAGACTTTTGAACTGAACTCATAATCATGTATTGCCCCTTTGTTATTTAAAAACACATAAAAGCAGCCCCTCATAAACTCATCATTGCATTTCAACAACTTAATGACCTTTATATCATTAAGCATGTCATTCACTTCATCATGTTTGAAGTAGTTGTATAGCATCATCTTTGCCAATTGCATTTCACAAACACATTTCTCATTTTCATTTGCACCACTGCTAGCATCAATAAGCATATTCAGGTCCTTGAGTGTCTTTTTGAGGTTATTCTTTTCAAGTAATCCACCATCAGCTTCATAAAACACCTTTAAGCACACATTCCTCATTTTTCTTTCCAATAACTCATGTTTCATTTCTTCTGAAGTGTAGTTATCTTCATTGCAAATCAACTCTATGAAATTGTTGGATAGTTCACAAAGCTTCAAATCTTTTGAGTAAACATCATTTTGGTAGTACATGTTTTGTAAGTTAAACGATACTGCTGCTAGCCAGCATATCTCATCATACCCAAATGATCCTATTTTAGTTTCATATTTTTTTAATATATTGGCTTTTTTCTTTTTAATCTCTACAAAATTCATCAGATATTCATGGCTTTTTTTGAACAGTATGCTAATATTGCTTAAATTATTTTCAAGTACCTTTGCTGTATTTGAGCTTGTTGTCAATTTACTTGTGTACAATTGTATTGCTATTATTAACACTCTAATGTATGAGAAGTTTTTAGTTAGGTCATTTATATTGTTTTTTTGTTCCTTTTCTGTGCTATCAATCAACAAGTATGTTAGCAAGTCAATGAGCAATGGGTTGCTTGGCTTTATGTCAATAAAACAAGTATACATTGTGTCATAAAATTCATTTTTGGATATATTTGAAGCTTGTATTTTATTTAATATTTCTTTGCAGTTATTCAAGGCTTTTTCAAATATTTGTCTAAACGTAATAGAATTATTGGATGTCAATTCTATTTCTCTGCATTGTGCCTTGAAAATAATTACTTGTGTTCTTATATCATTTTTTATGTCTTCGTTCATTTCTTTGTCATATATTGCGTAAATCTCTTCAAAGTTGTTAGTGTACAGGCTGCATATCTGATGCTTCCTTAATATCAATCCATAAGTTTGATTGTTCAAAGATACCTTAATTTGGGGCATATTTAAAAGCTCTAGCCACCCTTTGGCTTTTTCATACTCACATGCCTTCATTAATGGTTCTGAACAATTCCATACTAATACAACTATAGAGTTGGCACATGTTTCCGATAAAGAACTTTCAAATATTTGTGGTATTTCTTTAAAAATCTTTCTCCCTATGTGTATTTTGTCTTTTGAAGCTTCTTTAACTCTGGCTGTCAACATATAAACCAAATTACCAAAAATTTTCTCCTTTACTTGCACAGGAACGTTGTTAAATTGACTCGTCAGTGCATATAATGAACAGGTTATAGCCTCCAGCGATGAATATTCACACAAGTCACAAAAAACCTCAGTTAACGTACTCAGTGCTTGGTAGTCTTTATCCAATAGTATTGACATTATGTAGTCCTTCAAAGTAGCTATGTAGTTTTTAACAAGATTCTCAATATCTTCCGCATAAAGTTTTTTCAGTACGCTGATTTTTAAGATAAATGTTGATTTATCAAGTCCCTTTTTTGCCACTATCAAATCCACGGTATCTTTGCCAGATTTTAAATCATTGATTTTAATGGAATAGTCTGCCTTTAATTGTAAAAATAAATACTTAAACTTGGTTAAATCTTCACTTAACGTCACTTTCTCCATGGTAAGCTTGTTCAATGTAACTTCAATATCGTGTAGTGCAACTTCAATCAGATCTGAATATAAACCCTTAAGATTATTTATCTCAGAACTTTGAGAGTATCGTACACACACATTGTATACTGTTGTAATTACTTCAAGAATGTGTTCAGACTCTTGGGCTTCAACTTTGTTCATTATCAATTTTTTGTATTCCTCCGCTTCTTCAAATTGATACTGACATAATGACAATTGATAAAGCGCATTTAGCAATTCAATAACCCCCTTGGTACTGCACTTTTCACATACCTTAAATGCTAATACTTTAGCTTTTTCTAGTAAGCTAAACAAAGCATCATCAAAATTGTCTTTGATAATAAACTGTAAAGTCAATTTAAAAAATGAAACTAAGTAATGTAAGGTTTCTTCGTTATAATTCATATCATTGTAATTAGATAAATTGTTAAAAATATTTAAAACAACAGACACTGTGTACTTAACTTCAATAAATAATTTGGAAATATCAACATTTTCTTTTGCTGTATGATATTTTACTACTAATGTATTGTTAATGTTTGTACATTCATTCTCTAATGCTAATAAAGTATCCTTGCTTACGATCTCTTCAAAATCTTGAAAAGATTCAACTTTTTCCAGAAGTAAATGTAAATTGCCTTTGAATGCCTCAACTGCAGAGCAAATTTCCAAATTTATTTGCTTTAAACTTTTATGTAAATCTCTGCAATCTTTGATCAATTCAACTATCAATAGTTGATTACTTGAATTTAGGCCACTCATATTACTCTTCTACGTTGCCTTTATGCTAGGATATAATTAGTCTTTCTTTTTAAAAAATTATGTGCGTTCTAAATACATATAAGTTTATCTCTAAAGGTTTTATTGTTTTATAAAGATCCTTTCAAATAATTCTTTGATATATATGCTATTTTTCTTGGAAATTGACTTCCAAGAGAAAAAAAAAAAAACTTTTTTTCCCTGAATGAATAAACAAAGTATTAATTAAACTTCCTAAAAAATAAAACGCGGCTATATTTCCGTTTTTAACACATTTAAACCAAACATAATAGGAAAGAGTAATAATATTTATCCTTTGAAAAAATTTAATTCAGAATTTCAACTAGTAAAAGTATCATAAGCCCATCTGTTTTGTCATCGCTATATACATTTAAAAGCCAAGCTTGGCGTAATCTAAAACACTATCGCCATTTGGGTCTTTTTCCTTCTTGATGATACCTTGCTTAACAAATTCTTCATACATGTCTGAAGGAATCCAGTTTTGAGTAGCAGCAAAAGGTTCTTTGATCAACTCTTCATTGTAAGCATTAATAGAGTTGGTAATTTCTTCAATTTCTTTACCTGTAAACTTAATAGGGGCTTCCTTGTCCAAAACAATCTTTTGTTCATGAATCATAGGCCAGGCTCCATGAACACCTACAAGCTTTTCATTGATCAACAGATAATCCTTGGCCAACTTTTTATTCTTGGCAACAATGATTGGGGATTTCAATAGCTTAATAATTGGAGCAGCACTGTATATCAATTCTGGAGCTTCTTTGTTCAGAGCTTGTTCCCACAAGAATAAGTTTCTAGTTCTCTTGTAAGCGAACATGTATTGTTCAGCAACGCCTGGCTTTTTAAATTCTTCATTATCAGTTTCCATGGTGTAGACTTTTGGTCCGTCATAAGCAATGAATTCAGGAGCATTGTTCAAGATGAATGGAGTGATAGCACTGTTTTCAAAATCAACTAAGCAAAGTCCAGAAGGAGTCTCAATGCAGTTCATTGGATCAATGTCTGGATGTTGTAATCTTGGCTTCAACAAAGCATCCCAACCTGGAATATTGTCGTTTTTGTTTTGTATCATGGCCTTGCTTAAGGTGTTTAGTTTGTTGTAAACTTCAACTTCAGCTTCAGAGGCATTCTTGGCCTTGGCAACTGCTAGTTCTAGGTCTGTGTAAGAGGCCAGCACATCACTAGCATTTTTCCAAGGACCCAAGAACTTTCTGTGCTCTTCAAAGCCCAGCAAATCATCCTTCCCTTGTCTCCAAAAAGATCTTTCAGTGGTGTAACCAATTTTGTATCTACCGGCAAACTCAGAGTCTTTTTCACCAACATAAATTTCATCTTCGTAATCAGAGGCAGTTCTTAGTTCAGTTGGTAAGTCATTAGCGAAATACAAAGAACCAAACTTCTTGAACTCAACGGAAGCCAACTTAGCTTGAAAGCCCATCAATTGAGAAATGATGTCTTGGAACTTCTCCTTAGATTTTGGATCAACTGGTGTATCTTCAATCATTGGATTCCAATTCTTCATGACTAAATCACCATCAACAAACTCTTCTAGAATGAATGGTGACTTGATTGGTGATAGCTTTGTAGGAGAATAAGCATAAATTTTTGGAGTCTTAAGCTTTAATACCAAATCAGAAAAGTCTCTAGTGGCAACTTCACTTCTCATTCTGGTGGCTATGGTATGTTCAGAATCTCTTGGGTATGGAATTCTCAAAATAAAATCCTTGTCTTCTGTTGTGGTAATTTTATATATGTGATGGTGCTTACCTTCGTGGTAGGACTCCATAGATTTCAAAGACAACTTACTCTTGATGTCCTCAAGATTGAATAGATTCTTATTTAGATTTTGCTTTAAGTTGACAGTTAAGTTAGGATTAAAGTAAGGTTTTGGAACTCCCTTTTCAGTACTTTCCACAGCAGCTTTGGTTTGTGTTCTTAAGTCATTCAGGACATCAACTAAACCGTTGACAGAAAATGGGGTAAACCTCTTAGCCTTTTCTTCAGCATCATTTTTTAGCCAATGACCCCAATGGTACTTGAAAAATTCTTCATTAGATTTAGATTCGTTTTTGGATAAATCTTCAACATCTTTGGCACTATTCAATATTTTAGCAGAAGTATGAAACAACGAGACTTTGTTCAAAAAAGCAAAAGCCAAAGGGTTTAGACTTTTGGACAAGGTTAATCTGTACATCATGCCTCTTTATCTTTGGTTTTGATGAAGATGAAATAATTGTATTGGATTGATCGAGATGAAAAGAGATTATTCGGCTCTTCTAAACTGCATCTGAAATAGAAGAGAAAAAAAAATTTTTTTTTTTTTTTCATCCGTCAGTCATGTGAATACCATCACGTGCAAATTTACTCTGAAGGTTTAATCAAATGTAGAAGCATATGTATTTTTTTTTTTTCAACAGTGGCAAAAAAAATCTTATCGACGATTAACAATCTCTAGTATCTTTTAATATCTTTGAGTGTTTAATTTGGTAAATATATCTTTAGCTGCTTTAATATATTAGAAAGAGCATAACATAAACACTAGGAAATACGGCCACCTATATAATTTATCATGAATTCATCCATGAGACAATCAATAAAAACAGATTTATTTTTTATATTGAAATACCATATATACGCTTTTTTTTACTTTATGAAAATATTTCCTGAGCAGTGTTTTTATTTTGATAAATATGTGACAGACTCAAGCAACAATACCGTGACACTTCCAACGTTGTATTCAACTTTTATAGCTGATGAGAAAAACTCCATTCAAGAATGGCTTTTGAAGCTGGAAGAACTTATTAGTGAAAAAAAGTTACTAAAATTTATAATAAACTGCTATAATCCATGTACTAAAAACCCTATTAAACAACTGGTAGTCGACCTTTATGATAATGATAAACAAACTTTGTTCAATAAAAATTTAGAAGAATGTGTTGTGAATGAGATTAAAAATCACAAATTTGAATGTTTATTAAAAGTATTAAAGGAATATAAAGGTATTAAAATTAATAAAAGCTTCTACGATATTAAAGATGCAGTAATCAACATGAAATTTGTCTACAAAAATAGAAATGATGTAAAATCTAGCAATGAAAGCACACAGTCATTTAAAAAGAAAAATTATACAGGCTTGAATTATGAATACACGAATTACTGTATCCATTCTAAAATTAACACTTTTAAAGATCAAAAAATGAAGAGTAAAGAACAATCATTTCTTAAAAAGAGAAAAATTATTTACACAACGGAATCACTCAAGAAAAAGAATAGCAGTGATTATGTATACAGTGAAATTGAAGAATCTGACTTAGAAGAAGCAGTGTGCAATGAAACCTCCACCAAGATTAATGATGGTAGTCAGATGTATTTGAGTCTTTAGTAAACTTTTGCATGCTTACAATTACTATTTAACAATTTTCTTATATATTTAAAACAAGCATTTACAAAAATGCTTGTTTTAAATAAAAATGTAAATTACTTTTAAGAGATACACGTGATTTGAGCAAACAAATTTTTATTAAATTTAGACGAGAAAAAAAAGATTTTTTATTATCTGTAATTATTTTTAAAGTTCGTCAATTCACTTTCAAATAAGAACTAAAAAAAAACCATAAACCAAGACTGCAAGAAATAAAGAAAAATGAGACTACTAAACTTAAGAGCCTACTCAATTGGGAAGTTTCCAAGTAGGTTGAACTTTAATTTAGGACAACCGCTTCACGAATCTCGTCCCAATCTTATCAAGCCTGGTGACTTAACGCCAGGAATATCAGCTCAAGAATATTACTTGAGAAGACTGAGACTTGCAGACAAGCTCCCAGCAAAATCCTGCGTGGTCATACCGAGCAATGAAGTGAAGTATGCATCTGGTCCAGTTTTTTACAAATTTCAGCAAAACACAAACTTTTTGTATTTGACAGGCTTTGATGAACCTGATTCCATGATGATATTGGAGAAACCCACAGCTAATTTGGAAGACACTGTTTTGCACATGTTGGTGAGGGAGAAGGATGTAAGACAGGAAATGTGGTCAGGGCACAGAACAGGAACACAGAATTGCTATAACTTCTTCAATGCAGATGAGGTTGGCTGTATAAGTCAGTGGAAACCATACTTAAACAAAATACTATCAAATTACAAAACGGTTTACTTCAATTCAGACAAGAACGGATATGAAAATGAGAGTGTTGAAAGCTATTTGACAAAAACATTACAAAAGACAGTTAAGAATTTTAGAAGAGAAGTAGCTGAGTTAAGACTTATAAAGTCAGAGAGTGAAATGAAGATAATAAGAGAGTGTGGAAGAATATCAGGACGATCATACAACGAGGCGATGACAAAAAAGATACAAAGTGAAAAGAATTTACAAGCATATTTGGAGTACAAGTTCATCAGTAATGGGCTGGATTCAAGTGGGTATATACCCGTAGTAGCTGGAGGATCCAATGCATTGGCCATTCATTACACAATCAACAATGATATAATAAGAGATGATGAAATGGTTTTGATCGATGCAGGAGGAAAGTTTGGGCATTACACAGCTGACATATCCAGAACATTTCCTATACTGGGCAAATTCAGTGAGCCTCAAAAGGCGCTGTATGAAGCTGTATTGGATGTGAATCGAGAGTGTATAAAGGTATCCTCTGAATTAGTTAGTGGGGGAGTGAGCTTTTCAGATCTTCATAACTTCAGCAGACAGCTATTGTACCAAAACTTGAAGCAAATAGGAGGATTTCAAGATCTGGAGAAAAACATTGACAAGCTGTATCCTCATCATGTGGGACATTATTTGGGGTTGGACTTACATGATATTCCTGAGATTTCAATGGGTGAAAAGTTTCAAGAAAACAGCGTCTTCACCGTTGAACCTGGTGTGTACTGCCCACGTGACGACTCGTTTGTACCAAAATATTTCCAAGGAATAGGAATAAGAATAGAAGACAATGTAAGCCTGTTGAAAAATGGACAGTATGAGAATCTAACAGTGGAAGCAGTCAAAGAAGTGGATGACATTGAAGCATTGATAAGCAAAGGATCTGTGCAGAAAAGATATGCATCACCTATAACTGAACCATTGTTGTGATCAAATGTATAATGAATGTCCATTAAACGGAAAGAGAAAAAAAACCAAAAAATTTAGTAATGATTGAAATGATTACGTACTAAATTAAAAGAAAACGTATATATTTTGGCTAAATTTTTTTTTTTTTTGCTAAAAATAAAGATTCGCAGCATGAATCTTTACAGAAATAGCAGATTCAGAGCATCAATTTGTTGAAAGTGGAGTGCGATTGTTTATATAAATGAGTCGTGTAAAAAAGGTAGAGATGGAGGGGACATTGTTGTGCGTTAGTTAAGTTCTCAATCTAGACTCAGCCTTGTTGATTAACACGCAAACTTTTTTTTCATAATTAATCAATAATCGATTAAAAGCTTAGCTTTCAGTGACAAAAAAATAAATAAATATAGAAAATCAAAGAAACAAAAAAATTTTTTTTTTTTCGTCTTACAACAATTTGTATTTCAAAAATAACCTAGACTTAAATATTTCAATAAAAATAGTTTGTAAACGGAACGTCTTCTTCAACATATACTTAATCAGTTAATTATAAAATACTTTCATTGTAACACTTTTGTTAGGTTAATGACTTTATTAACAAACAACTAAAGACACCAATCCATAAAATACAAAAGAGAGAGTACAACTTATAATTGAGGCATAATAATATTAATATTGAACTAAGTGCATTTTTGCTTTTTTTTTTTTTCCCACCCATATTGCAAATGCCTGAGAGTATCAGAAGTTCTTCCAAGAACAAACCTAGCTTGAAACAGAGACGATCTTTTAATAGTGATCTTATGCTGGATATGTCATTCAACAAAAGCAAGGCCAACTTATTTGCCAGCCATAACGAAAATATGTCTTTTTTTGGAAGCACTCCCGGCTATATGAGTTCCAAAGATGCCCCCGTGAATACCCCCTACACGCTAGATACAAATCCATCAGGGCTTTTTCACACGGGTAAACACATAACTGACGATGCTATCATGGAGTGTGAAGAGGAAAATGATGATAAGGCATTTATAAATTCTCAACATCAACCAAGAGGGAGTCCCAAAAGAGAATCTTTACATAGTATTTTGCTGCAGGAAAGCGAATCTTACACGAGCATATCCGATGACTCAGAAATTAGAACTAATCAATCTAGTAATTGCTCCGCAAATACCACTCCTATGAATGTCAAATTTAAGTTTGGAGATAACAAGACAAACGGTGAGCTAGGAATTTATGATATTAATGTGGAAAATCACAAGAAGCTTTTCATTGAAGGACCAAACTTGCAAAATAATGTAGATTTTATTCTGAAGAATCCCAAGAATACAAAACCTTCACTAAGCAACAGAGATCCCAATGGATTAATAACAAATACTCACACAGGGAACATGCACAAGTATTCTAACAGTTATGGAAACAACAGAAATACAACCAGCAAGAAGCATAGACATAATTTATCATTACCACAGGCACATATGATGACGTTCAAAAA
This sequence comes from Hanseniaspora lachancei, assembly GCA_030567275.1. NCBI lineage: Eukaryota > Fungi > Ascomycota > Saccharomycetes > Saccharomycodales > Saccharomycodaceae > Hanseniaspora > Hanseniaspora lachancei. Next base: position 83,781 of record JAJLRX010000240.1, on the reverse strand, counting down.
TAAAAACAATACAGGCCTTGGGAATGTCACCAGCAGAGAGTTTGGGGAAAATTTTTTCAAAATCAATGTTGAATACCAAGAGACTCTATCTCCATTGATGGACTCAGTGAACATTGAAGAGGAGAAGAGACTTCGAGAAATGCAAAAATTGGCTGAAAGTAATAAGCATCAAAACGGAGATGACTTAGAAATATTTCACACAAGTTCCACAGAGACCTATTTCCAGAGACATTACAAACATTTCAAAAAGTCTTTACAGAAATCAACGGAGACATACAACCAAGTGGTTATTCCACACTGGCTAGATAGTTTACTCCTTCAAAAGGAAAAACTTTATTTCGTTAGAAAGTTCCAACAGTTGAGCTACTTGGAGAGAGAAAGAATAGACCAATACTTTCTATATCAAAAGAGGTTGTTTGAAAACAACAATGCAGAAGACCCAAAAGTGACGGTTGATATGACCAATTCCCAGTTGTTTTCTGGGGATGTTTTTGAGCATGGAATAAAAAACAGATACAAAAGTGTCATACCGTATCACAAGACAAGAGTGATTTTGCACGAGAATGCTCGAAGAAATATACAAAAGTGGGGAAACGAATTTAGCCAAGAAAAAAAGATGTCCTACTCTTCATCGGATACATACTTCAACGGGAATTATTTGTCAACACCATTCAAAACTAGAGATAATCCATTAGGTCTGAGTCCATACATAGCCACACAAGCACCTTTGGATCATACTATAAGGGATTTTTATAATGTTCTGATATCAAACAAGGTCAACTTGGTGATTACTCTGACAAGGGAAATAGAAAATGGGATGAACAAGTGCTCAAACTTCTGGGCTGATGGTAAGGACTATGATGGGATCAAGTGCTCGTTGCTGGATGAGTTTTCCATGAGTAATGAACACATGAAGCATTGCATTTTCCAACAAGAAACTAAAAATGTGGAAAAAAGAAAGTACAAGCAAGACCATGATTACTTTAGCTCCAAGATATATCATGACATTGAAGAGTCATTGATAATAAGACTCATGAAGCTGGAATGGATTGATACGAAGGATTTCCAGGAAAGACAGTGGGTTTTTGTACAGATACAAATGACCACTTGGCCAGACTTTAGCATACCCAAGTGCAACTGTGATGTTTTGAACATTTTGAATATCAAAATGCTTTTACAGAATATTTGTGATCAGGTCAAAAATGAGGCAAATGATGTGGACATGCATACACACAACAAGGTTGTTGTCCATTGCAGCAGCGGAAGTGGAAGATCAGGTACAATCTGCTGCACCGATGCGTTGATAGATATAATCACACATGAAAACGAGCAAATAATCACCACTGAGGATCCCGTATACGACATTGTGGCTGCATTCAGAGAACAAAGGCTACACATGGTTCAAAATGTTAATCAGTACATGATGATTTATGATTGCCTGGTTTCATACACAGAAGCAATTGCTGATGGCTCATGGATGTTGTACAAGGAGAAGTTTGAAAACCTAGACATTTTCCGTTATTTTAAACAGTTATTAAGCTCACCATGAGAGAAGTATATGTATTAGTTAAATATTAGGATCCTTTTTTTTGTTATATACCTAGAATCATTTGTTTATAGGTCATTATACAAATTTATATAAGAATAAGGAGAAAAAATAATAATCTTGAAACATGTTATTCATTTCCACTAAACCAATACCTTTGTTAATTTTCTTATTGAAACTATATACTTTAACCTAATATTAGTTCATATATGATCACCAAGAGATTGATGATAATCAAAGGTATTCTCAGAAGGGTCTGTATTGAATATATCAGCGATACAAGCTTTGCCTTGATCGAGTCTGGTGCCGCGTTGTTCGCAGCTGAGTTTGCATATGGGTATGTGCTATGTTGTTGTATTATTTGTGCGTGTGACTTGTTGCTGCCCAGTCCAATTCTTCTTAGAAATCTTTCTTCATTTAAGATGGCTACTGCGTTGATTAGAAATAAGGATACATAGAAAAATCTCCCAAAGCCAAACATACTTATTATTTACAAACTTATGTGTATTGCAGGTGTGTTTGTGGAAGTAATTACTTATTTTCCGTGATCTGTTGTTGATATATTTGATGTATAAACTAGATTATGATTTAAATATTTTTTTCTTGGAGTAAGGGAACTAACACACTTTGAGTGTAAATTTTTTTGTCGTGTTGCTTTTGAAGTTAGCACTGCACGTGACCAAAGCCCAAGAGCCATAAATAGCCACAGTCATTAGTCCAGCTCCTATTTTATTTGAAGCATGTAGCCCCACTGGTACGAAATACATTCATAGTATGGTATACAATTAGCTTTATAGAGTATATTCAGGAATCTGCAAGAAACTCAAATTTATGTATGTGCCTCTATAAATCAACAGGAAAGAATTTTTCAGACTCGAACATGCTATACGGAAATATGGTAAGCAAAGAAACTGGGTGCCAAAATTTGAAAGTCATTTCGCAGTTCTACCGAAAACATTGGAACGGTTCGGTCGAATCTCACTCTTAATTAAAATATGCCAACTCAATATTAAGGCGATGATATCACTGCAATATTTGACTTTTTTTTTGTCTTTTTAAGAACTATATCCGGTTAGGCTAGAGGGATTAACAGCTGAAAAAAAAGAAAAGAAAACTTTCAATGCAAATCATCTACATTGTGATATCACTTAAAACAACAAAAATGATAGGAAAAAATATATCGTGAATTTATGTTTCTCAAAGTTGATCATGATTTTGTTTTGGTCTTGAGTTAATGAAAAGAAACTGAATAAACATTACAACACCAGCTGTTAAATTTCATACCCAAATTTTATAAACCAACCGGTGGATAATTATCGGTGCTGTAATATTGTCCCTATATCCATATACAGGTTTGATCATGATTGAGAGCTCTTTTTTTATTTTTTATTCTCTTTTGTAAATTCTTTATGTATGATTCAAAAAAAAAAAAGTGCAGTTGCATATATCTTGAAAAAAACGTAAACAACAATGTCTTTCTATTGATTTTACTTATGCTGTAATGTAGCTATTATATATCCATCTAGGTTGACATTAAAAGACTTTTTTAAAAAAAGGGCTAGTTGAATAAGAATACATGCAGCTTATACTTTTTCAAAGTGTGGAACTTTATGTACTAAAGAAAAACAGAAAGTGGAATATATTCCAAACCAATTCTTTTGCAGGTGAATAAACCACTGCAAAGAATCGATATTAAAAAAGAAAAGTGGTTGCAAAAAAAAAAACATAGCTTCTCTACTTATTAACTCCAACTCAAATAGCTGCAAAATATGCACTTGTTCTCCTCATTAACATAAATTTAAATGGCTGAACAAAACTTTTTTATTCATAGTTTATATTGATTTCTTCAAGTCTAAAACGTCGTATTTTGTACGTGACCTATGACAGTGAGCAAATGATTATAAACTGTATTTAGCAAAAAAGAAACAAAAAAAGAAAAGAGGAAATTGAAAATCAGATCTACAGTCATTCATCGTTTCTAAACCAAGTAAAAGATTAAAGAAGAATACCCAAATCAAAAAGAAGATTTATGGAAAAAAAAAAATAACTCAGCCAATGGGCTCCGTAAATCATGTTGGAGTAGATTCACACGACTTTCTCAAGTTTTCTTTGTTTTTATGCATACTCTCAAGATATATGATTCTATTGTTCACAAAAACTTATTGTTTTACATGATTTGGACTGCTGTTTATGTTTTTTAAAACAGCAGTTTTTTTTAAACTGCCCTTTTTTTTTGCCTACTTGAAAAATTTATCCCGCACGTATGGAATAATACTGTTTAAAATAGCTTTTGGAAACAATAGAATTGTACATGGAAACACATATCACGTAACATGTTCAAATACATTTGAAATTAAAATACAATAGATATGCAGTATAAGTTTTGTGCGCTTTTAAATTTGCTTAGAAAACCTGCAGCAAGTTCTCTGCATAAACTTTTACGAAGCAAAGAACCGTTTGAAAAACAGATAAAAGGCTTTAGTTCTTATTGGACTAAATATTAACACCGTTAACTTTGGAACAAGATCTATTTTTCATTTATTCATTCCAGAAAAAAAAAGTTTTAAATGTTAATTTTTAGTTTTGCATCTATATATAAACTCATCTTTCGTCACTTAAAAAGATTGAAATAAAAAAAAAATTAGAAAAAGATTTATGCTTCTATGATTAAATGATTTACTAAAAATTTACATAAAACCAAACATTATATTTTCGCAGATTCATTACTAGTATATCTTCATTATCCACGATTATTCTATAATCACATAGAAAGAAAAATATATTTCTTAAACCCAAGTCATCAGCATACGCATATCATACAAATATATTACAAATAGCTTTAACTTAACTTACATTAAAAATATATATCAATGAACTTTTTAGTATACATTTTAGCTTTAGTCACTTTCAACAGGATCAGTCTTTCTTTACCTATAGTAGCTTCATCAGAATTAAACTCCAGTGATAATGAAGATATAGAATATGTCACTGAATACATAACAGAAACAGTCACAGCAAAACCTACCAAGGTAGTCACCATTCTGGAAACGTCAGTATTCACTACTTCAGTTTCAATCAAACCAACATCCACATTTGTTGCCAAAATCATTTAAGCAATAACAAAATTTAAAATATGTCAAATATTTCATAGCATTCATAGCATAAGTATCATATATACCCAACAGCATTTCATTTCATCATTTTTTTTCCTTTGAGACCCAAAACTCCTATTTTTTGTTCACTTACAATATATGAAAATTATTTTCGATTTTTTTTTTTCCAATTTTGGATGGTTAGACCTTTTTTTAGAACAAAAAAAAAATGCCGCTTTGTATCAAATAGCATGATTTTCCTGTTCTAAATCCAAGAATTTTTATGAGATCAAATTTTTCTTGAGAGAATTAAAAAAAACCGTTAAAAAAATGAATGACCATGTACTCTTAAAAAAAACCCACTAGGGATAACAGTCAGCTCCCGAAAACTCCTAGGTGTGTGCATAATAAAGAACAATGAAAAAAAAACCTTTTCCTCTTTTGGAAAAAGAATAGAGCCAAATCAATTCAACAGCATACACCTAGTCTTAAAGAGCAACAAGAACTTGTGTATATATCAAACGGCCAAAAAAAAATAGAAAAAAATCAAAAAGAATTTTAAAAGAACGTAATCAAATATATAATCTTCATCGTATGCAATAACCATATTGCAATACAACTCCAATCGGAATTATCTACATTCCAAGATATACAATACCAGCTCAAAATGATAATTCACAAGAATATCATAATGAATTGATACTTATATCCAACATGTACCGCTAATGAAAGCATACCATTACCTTAAGTATGGATATGCCTGCTTCTTCGTTAGCCAAATACAACTAAACGCAAACAACTTTTAATAATTTATTTTATTAGAAGTTCTGTGTTTAGCATCATGCGACTGACAAACCCCAGAAACCATTTTGTAAAATGTTCAATCATTTATATTTTATAGCGTAAAATATCAAATTGAATCAAACATTTTTCCAAACATGATAGCCAGAAAGTAGTAGCCAAAAAAAAAGATGGATACCTCTCTCTTTCTTTTTATTTTTTCATTGTATCGATTATTAACATTGATTGTATTATTTCCACAATATCTTAAAAAGAAAAAATGTTAACAAAGGATATCAAAACCAAAAAGAAAGAGGAAATACTCCATACAAAAAAAACAAAGAGGGATGACTATCTCTTCTTCATTTTTCTTTGTTAACACTAAGTTGTACACGACTAGCCATTGGCTCCAATTGAGTGATCGTGTTGCACTCTTCTAAGCAAGATGTAATCATCTTGACGTCAATAAACTCATAAGTCTTTGGGTTTATTTTTGGTAGATCACTGACTTCAACAATCTTACTTTTGTAATCATTCAGGTCTCCTGAGTAATAGATCATCAAATAGGCGACAAAACCTTTACCCTTTGGGTCTAGGTGACCATCTTCATTCACTTCGTTTTGTCCATAACTGAAGGAATGAACTGTTTTGAAACCGTAATGTTCATAAATGTTCCTGGCCTCTTCAGAAATAGCCTCCAATACAATAGGGCATCCTTTCAAATCAGACATCTTCATGTAATGCTTGAAAATCTTGGTGATTGTTCCTTTCTTTTTTTCTTGGTTGAAATTTCTCCCAACCAAGTTGATGTAGTAAAAAGGATTCTTAGCTATGAATGATTCCAAATGACTATCGTAATCGTCATACCAAACCTTGTTGAATCTGGTATCCTTGGTTTCACTGAAATCAATGTGAACACCTGGAGGAGAAACTAGAGCAACAGCATTGAAATCATCACATTCAATGACTTCACCTCCTAAATCAGAGTACATAGAGGCATAGTAGTACATGATTGCTTTGTTTCTGTGATCTGAGAAATTCTCGTCTAATTCAATGTTGAAGATTTTCTTTAAAAAATAAGAAAATGATGCTGATGCTTTAAATGAAGAGTGTAGGGCATCAGCAACGGTTAAAATATCGGCAGTTTGATTTATGGGACTTGGCTCTTTGGTCATTAATCTGGGTCGTTGATAAAAAAAAAAAAATAGAAAGGAAGGAGTGGCAAAATAATACCTTATAAAAGTATTATATAGGTAATATAAGTGGTTAAGAAATAGAATTCTCTGGTTTATTATTTATCGAAATGTGCTAATAAATTTACAAGTATTAAGTATAGCTCTATGTTTTGATTAATTAAGATCCGTTGTTTATATAGAGTTGCTTATCATTAGTGATGTGTGCTTTATCAGACCCACGCCTTATTATGATCTCCGTATAAGGCTAAAAAAAAAAAAAAAGTTTATGAAAACAATCGCTTAGATAAGGACTCATGCGCATAATTCTAAGCAAATTGCAAACAACGCAAAATTACACCTTTTGTATTGGCATAACAACGAAAAAAAAAATAAAAAATATACCTCTGTTAGGAATAATGGGATCCGCAGAAGAAAAAAAAAATTAGGAGTCTACATTTGCCTTATTATATCACCAGCTTGGATATCCGATCACTGTCCAATAGAATGTTTAAGTTGCCTGTTTCCCATATCTCTTCCAGAATCAGCTTTATTTGATTGCCATAATGGGAATGGATAGTCTCCCCTACTGATATCACGTACTTGCTGATAACAAATCTCTCTTCAAGTGTCTTTGCATACGCACCTATAATCAAAAGTGACCATTGAAGAATGCATAACAACTTGTCTCCAAGCTCAATTTCATTCAAAGCACTCACCACATATTTAACCACGTTTCTTATATCAGCATCATCCAGAATGTCCTTATCAGACATTGTTTCGTAATTCAAAATCTTGAAGAGTAATAAATAACATGACTTAGACACAATGGATCCACTCAACAGACCTGGTCTATACTTTGCATATTTCTCCATGTTGTTTTTAATCTTGAAAGGTAAAGCTGGCGGAGAGTAGTACAAGCACTGCTGTTGTAATTCCGTGGCTCTGATTTCCCATATCGAATCCTTTTTCAAAGGTAGCTTCAATGTTCCTAAGTATGAAACCTTGGCCAGCATAATAAAGCACTCAACACTTGACCCCAAAACAGGATTGTTCAGCCATTCAACCTCACAGTTTTCAAAGATGGGGAACTTCAACATCCCCACCAGTCTGGTGATGATTGGATCAAACGGATTTGGCAAGTTTTTGGAATCGAAATCCTTGGCCACAGAGATACTAACAGTGTAGTTGTACACAAATGACTCCAAAAGCATTCTATCAATGGGAGTGTTAGGAATTTCCGATGAGCTGTCCAAAAGATATCTATTTTGAATGGTTTCAAACGAATGTGACAAGTTCTCCAAACATCGATCCACCACATCCTGTCCATTTTTTAGCTTGTCTCTAAGCACCAGCAACTGGAAACATGCAATGATCCAGTCTTCGTTACCCTTAATTTTTCTATAATTGGACCCCGTGAAGTTGTTTGTAGATATGCTATCTGGTGAAGTGACATTATTGTTGACACTTGAAACATCATACAGATATTGCTTCTCACCCAACAGTTTCTGCAGGCTTTTCATACTTTCATCGTAAAGATCCTCTGCTACCTTGCTATACTCATTTGGCTGACACCAAGCCAGAAAGGTGGCCCCACAACATTTAAACACTGATTTGACTATACTGTTGTGTTCAATCTGTGGAAAAGTGACACTGGTGGACAGCTGTGGCAGTGTGTTTTGCGGACCAACTTGAGGCAGGAAGTAATTGAAGAAAGAATAGTACAACAACAGTTCCCTTTCATTGTTTTCTTTGTTTCCAGTGGTGCTGTTATTTGAAGTGTTTTCTTCCGATTTGTAGAAAGTGTTTTCTAATAGTCCCTTGAAGTCCATCTGTATATCTCTGTTTGCAAACCTTGTCAATAACTGCTTGTAGATGATTTCATTTTCAGCCAACTCTTCATCCAACCCACCATACTGATTGTCATCATCGTTTGCCTTGGGTTGGTCAGAAACGAATATCTTTGGAAACTCATTGTAAGCCAAGCTTTTTGTATCCAAATTCAAGTGGGATCCACTATCCTTAAGTGTGTTATTGTTTTGTACATTGTTTGATATTATCTCATAGAAGTTTAAAGCAGGGCTTTGTATGTTCATGGGTGACATGGACTTGCTCACATTGAGATTAAATGGACTTAGTGCTTGTCCCATTTCAGCCATAGGATTCAGCGCATTGGGCTCAAAGAACTTGTCAACAGTTTCACCATTGTTGCCCTGGCTGTTGTTGAAATACGCAGTCAACATTGTCTCATTTTGTACGCCTAAATCAAACATCTTATCCAACAACAAACTGGTGTCATTGATATTATTGAAATTAAACAATACTGTTGATGGATTCATGCTCTTTATAAGAGAGTAATCCTTGACCTTTAACGTCTCCAAGCTTTTCAAACCAGTTAAAGTGTTAGGAGTCGGACTGGGTGAATGTACCACACCTGTACTCATTTCCAATAGGGCCTTTGCTGACTCAAGAACTGTTTCAGCTGAGTTAGGCTTAGTATTTGAGCCATTCGAAATTTCATTTGTTTGATCCGTTTTGATATGAGATCTTTTGGCATTTTTGTTATTCGATGTCAATTCACTTTTTCGCTTTTTAATTTCTTGTTTGAGTAGCATTTTTGCCTTCCTATCGGCTTCCTTATCCAACTTACGTTGTTCCTGCTTAATTTTCAGCATCTTTTTTTTACGTTCTTTTCTTAAACGGTTGGATAGGTCTTTGCCTTCTTTCAGTTTATCACTGATGATTTGTCGTAGCTCCTTGGTTAACGTTCCGGACTTGTCACCTAATTCACCTGGCCAAAAACATTCTATAAATGCATTATAGCATGTTGTACACTTACCTTCGATTTTTGTTTCATCACATTTTCTTTTGATGAAACGACATGTAAAGCAACCTGATTTGGTTCTTTTTTTGGTTGGTTCTTTTATATCATCTTCAATAGAGCTCGCTTCATATGAATTATTCATTTTTTTGTTTATGACTTATGGGTGTTTTGTTTTATCTTTAGTAAGTGTTTAACTATAAGAATTCCAAGAAGTTTTCTAAAGCTATATTATTGACTGGTAACTAGATTTACAAATTTATTAGAGGTTCCTTATTGTGTGCTTCAATTATCATATGATATCAAGCATTCAAAATAGGCTTTCTGTGAAAATAATTATGATATGCTTGTTAGCCTTTTCTCAATGAATTTAATCGCCTAAATTGGCTCATACAGCGAAGAAATGTAAATTAAGCGATAAAATTAAACCTCTTTTTTTATGTTTTTGTTTGGTTTAGGCTAAAAATACTAAAAAAAAATATATATGTAAAGAATTAAATGCTATGTCCTGCTCAAAAATAATGGCTGTGTGTATCAGCTGTTGTGATTTGCTGTCTGCCATAATAATTCCGGTTACATATTATCACTATGTGATGATGACCACCTAACAGACAACGTGATCACATAGCCATCACGTGACACATTTTGGTTTTTGTGGGTAATTTTAAAAAAACACTCGACTGAGGACACAATATCAATTCTTTCTATTTTTTACCTATTTAGGAAAATATTCTGATTTAATTGTATCATACACAGATTTGTATGTTTCTCTCTATTGAAGAAACACACACTACCAGTATTTTTTTCCCCCCAATGATACTTCTCATAAAATATGTGATTACTTTTTTTTTTTGTACTAATCATTTTCCCACACAGCCCATTACGTGTTGTTTCTTTTTCTTAAACTGTAACCATTTTTCTTCACTTCCAATATTTGGCAAAAAAAATAAAAAATAAACAAATGTTTTGACTAGTGATCTTATTAAGGCATTATTACTTATCAACAAAGATAACACTTTGTAATAATATACAAAAAAACCTTATAGTTTAAACCAACAAAAGACAAAAATTTAAACATACCAATACTAATTGTAGCTTCTTGTATTCTCAACATAATCTACCAAAACTATATCGCCATAGTATTCGTCCCTATATTTATTAAAGAGGAACAAAGAAAACCCCACACCATTCAAGTACAAGTTACATACAATGAATTACGGAATACTTGGGCAGCATGCCGATGATAAGGTTATCAACAACATCAGAGAAAGAATACAAAAACAACAAAAACTAAGGAGTATGCAATCGGTCAGCAGCTTTAAGTCTGGACAACTCAGTTCAAACTCTTCAAAAATCCATTCTAATAATGAAAATGTGATAAATGTCAAAAAAACTGCACATCAAGCCTTAGCAAACAAAAACAGACAGGTTTTATCTGAAATATCCAATTCAAACTCTAGGCCACTTAGAACTAATTCATATAGATCTTTAAAAAACAAGAAAAGCTCTAGCTTAGAAGAAAACAAACCCATTGAGAATACACAAAACAAGCAAGAGATCTATCAAGATACTTCAGATAAAACAAGCTCTGAAGCATCTGATGTTGACATGGACTCTAAAAATGGATCCAATAGTTCTGTGATACATCAGCAAACACAACAAAGAGTATTAAGTAACTCATCAAATAGATCATCCTCATCTACAAGCTCCTTTGTTAGTGCTTTGAATCCTGTGTACACCGAAAACGACATATTAGTAATAAAGAAAATCAACGCCAAGTTCAAAAGATTTGAAATGTCTTCATCAGATCCTGATCGATATGATCCAATGTATGCACCGGAATATACATATGAAATTATGAGCCACATTGAAACCTTGTCTAACAAGTATTTGCCCAGAGAAAACTTCATATCATACCAAAAGGACATATCGTGGGGCAACAGACGAACTGTTCTTTCATGGTTGGTAAAAAGCCATGAAACTATGAACTTCTTGCCAGAAACTTTATACTTGACAATAAACATTTTTGATAGGATGTTATCCTCTGTGGAGATATCAAAGGAAAAGCTGTACTTGGTGTGTGCTGCCAGCTTTTTTATAGCCACCAAATATGAAGAGATCAATTGCTTAACCATTGCAGACCTACTCAAGGTATTGAATCACGAGTATGAAGCAGAAGAAATATACATGGCGGAAAGCTTTATTCTACAAACATTAAACTTTGACTTCGGAAATCCAGGTCCAATGACTTATCTAAGACGTTTGAGCAAAGCTGACATGTACGAGAAAAAGCCCAGATCTTTGGCAAAATACTTGATAGAAACCACCATCATGGATCCCAAACTAGTGGCTGCACCTTCCAGGTGGATTACTGCAGGCTGCTATTATTTATCGTTGATTATTTTGGAAAACTTGACTGACTATGCCAGAGCACAAAGCAACACGGGGGAGTATTTGAAGGACGAGAAAGATGAGAACTTCAGCATCTGGAAAGAGGAGCACATATACTTTTCAGGATTTTGCGAAAGCCAGTTGACCATTCTTGCTTCAACAATAGCTCAAAACTGTAGAAACTGGAGAAAGACTCATCCCGTGATATACGAAAAATACAAGACTAAATCCAATATGTATTCCTCTGTATTGGTGGATAAGTGGTTTGAGATTTTAGAAGATAATCAAGAATGATGCTGCGCTGTATATATATTTGATCAATGAATTAACTGCTTTTAAGTAGTCTTTAGCTTTAGGAAGATACAAGTTTACTGCGTTTTAAATAATTTTAATATAGCCGCGCAGTGTTCTTACTTTTTTTTTTTTTTTTTTTTTGATTAAATTGTCTATTTTGGGAAATATTCCATTTTTGATTATATATTTGCAGATAAAGTAATGTGTTATTGAAGAATTTGATGAAGTTACAGATATTTTTTCTTCTTACAAATAAGCAATAACCAAGATCAAAGAATCATATACATAACTCTGATAATGTCAACAGGAACACAGACAGAGGAAAACCCATTGACTGAGAACTTGCAAGTTTGTGCCGCGATAGATGTATCCAGCAACAAAATAGGCATATCAGTGCTAAATTACTGTACAAAGAGTCTTTCATTCTTAGAAAGTGACTACCCATTGAATAGACTTGATAAAGTTGATGAATGTGTGAACATCATTATCTTTTTGATTGAAAGTTATTCTCTGAACAACATAGTATTCAGCTCTAGAGTTGATGATAAAATTGTTGATGCAACAGAAAAGAAAATGAAGAATAAATATGCAGATCAGGCGTATTCTATAAAAACTCAAAGCTTAAAGACATTTACAAGTAAAAAAAATATAGATATCGTTTCCAATGCTTTAATGGAAAAGAATGTTGACGATGTTAGTTACATGTACAGTAACACTGAAAGTAGAGAAAAAAGTAGGTATTCATTCTTTTCAAACATGATTGAATGCATGAATGATGTTTGTAAATTGACATTTGGTTGTGTTTGCTGCTTAATGACAAATGATAGTAAGACAGCTTCAAATGAAACATTGGTTAACAATGATAATACAAACGACTTTGACAACACCACATGCAATAGTGATATAAAAAAAGATAGTATTTATCACATAATAAACGACACTGTTGTAAACATTGAACATTTGCCTGTTAATGATAACAGCTTTACCATGGATGATGACACAATCTTTTCTTTACAAATATTACCTTATAGTGTGAGTAGCCAACAACTGCAAAATGCTCAAAAATCTTCTGTGTACTCATTGGTTGAGTTATTGGGACAACGAGTAAAGACTGAGCTTGGAAAAGATACCTTAATTAGATGGATTCTTAATCCTCTAAAGAATACAGATATGATAAAAGTCAGGCACGACTTTATAGAAGAGGTCTTGACAAATTATGAAAGTTATGAAGTTTTGTGCCAGCTTATCAATAAGCTACCGAACATCAACAAAATAATGTACAACTTTCATGAAGGAAAAATAAATGTAAAAAGTTGGTTAGATCTAAGCTCGTTTTTAAATCTCTTACTTGATATTGAAATATTATTAAAAGAAAACAGCCTAGAAATTAACAGCTATTTTGATAACTTTCTTGAGGAGTTAAATAGCTTAAATTTGACTAACCTTATTGATTCAATACTGGCCTTTTTTGATCCCGAACAATCGATAGCGGAGCAAAAAGTAGTTATAAAAAAAGAGTTCAACTTTGAGTTGGACCAATTTATTGAAACTTATGAGTCTTTAGATGTTATTTTAGCCCAAAAAGCGGAAACCTTGAACAATCAACTTGAGGAGATGTTTGGAATATCATTCAATCTTGCGGTTATGTATGCTCCACAGCTTGGGTTCTTAGTGTCTGTTAAAAAGTCCATCTATGAAGAATATTTAACTGACAATAATGTTGGATTTAGTTTTATTTTTGGTACCAAAACCCATGTCTTCCTTAAAAACACAATGATGGAAGATCTTGACAGCACCTATAATGACATCTACAGTGTAATTTCTGATATGGAAATGGAATTGACTTTATACTTTCAAAACGAGATTTTTAAGGTATACAATGTAAACTTGACTAAATGCTACAAATATGCATGCGAAATTGAAGTGTTGTTGTCCTTTACAAACATTTGTTACCACAACAACTACACAAGACCAGTATTTAATCTTCAAAGCAGCGGTAATGATAAGAAAGTTTTGATGTTGAATGATGCTCGGCATCCAATATATGAAACCATAAATGAATCCCAAATTTCAAATGACTACATATCATGGGAAGAGAAAGTCAACAGCCATAAAAACATTGCTGTTATAACAGGTGCAAACATGTCCGGGAAGACCATGTACATGCTTACCGTTGGAATGAATGTGTTACTTGCACAAGTGGGTTGCTTTGTTGCATGCCATAGCATGGAGATGTCACCAGTTGATATGATATTGACAAAGATCAATACTAGAGAGTCAATTTCAAAATTGAAGTCCAATTTTGTCTTGGATTGTCAACAACTGAACAAATGTCTCAAAAAGACAACAGAACATAGCTTGATCTTGATAGATGAGTTTGGTAAAGGCACAAACGTCATTGATGGTCCTTCACTATTTGGCAGTGTGTTGTTTTACTTGATAAATACCAAGTGTAGAGCAATATTGTGCACACACTTTCATGAGCTATTTTCAGACATTGTGCTTGGAAAAAATAAAATAATAGAAGAGAACATTAATTTTTTCAAAACTGAAATAGTGGTTAATGATTCCCAAGAGTTTATAACCTTTTTGTATAAAGTCTGCAAAGGTATATCGTTCAGATCCTTTGGAGTTGCATGTGCCAAGTATTGCAACTTGAATGAGGATGTTGTAGCAGACGCTAATATGATATATGATCTAATGTTTGACAACGAAAAAAACAAAGCGACTAAAATGGCAGATTTGTTACGGTTTGCATCGAACATGGATGAGAACAATTTGAATGAGGAGTATGCGGAATATAAGTCAAAGATGATTGACTTTTTAAAAGAAGAGTTTTAAAAATATATATAAGTCAGTACTACAATTTTGTGGACTTTGAAATATCCTTTCTGATACCACTCTTTTCACCCTCGTATCTACCGTTGTGAGGACCTTTGTATACTTGCTTCATGGATCTCAATTTCTTTTGAGCCTTTTCGTATTTCTTTCTCTTTTTGACTCTGGAGTTTCTATTATCTTTATGTCTGTGAGGAGTCAATCCCTTGTTCTTCAAGATTTGGTAGTTTATGGCTCTCTTACCGTCTTCATCAAGAGTTTCGGCCAGCTCTTCTAGTTTACCCTCAGTGGCAGCTTGCTTAGCAAGCTTGTGGCTTTCTTGTCTGTTTTGTTTCTTATCGGACTTTGACTTGGAAACTGCATTGTAGAAATCCTCGATTTCCTTTGAATCATAGTTGTTGATTTCATCAATTTTGTCCATGTCAACATCTTCGTTTTCTTCCATTTGTTTGGCAAAGTCGTCTTTCTTTTGCAAGCCTCTTTGTCTGGCTTCTTCCAACAATCTCTGCTTTCTTTCGAACATTCTTTCCTTGTATGGAATGTCATCATCACCACCAACTAGCTTATCAGAGGCCTGTCTATCAGATTTATCAATTTTGGCGGTGTAGAATCTCAATGATTTTTTCTTTTGGTTTTTCTCTGCTAAGTCAATGTCATTAATATCGTCTTCAATAAAGTCACCTTGGTCTTTCTTACCTTTAGAGGCAAAGACTCTGGATTCAAGTTCAATTTCAGACTCTTCTTCGGAAGTGCTATTTTCCTCATCACTACCAGATTCCTCCATTGATTGTTCGTCATCTTCTGCTACAACATCAGCCAAAATGCCCTCGTCTATTTCTTTAATTTCTTCTTCTTCATCATCATCATCCACAGTATTAGATTCGTAAGTTTCCGGTAGTAAATCAGCTTGTCTGACAATTTCCTTTGTAAGAAGTATTTTTTCCATTATAGGATGATATTTCATGTTTTTGAATTCCTCATTGTCTGGATCTTGTAGATTCTTCAGTAGAACAAAGAAGTATAAGTTCATAGAGGCCAAGTTTGACAAGTAGGCAGATTTTTTCATGTTCATAACAGTGAAGAGTTCTTGGTTGGAATCAGCATCTGTTTCCAATAATATACTTTTTACATTTTCCAGCTTTTCATTGATTGATTTGTATTCCTTGTATAATGGAGTGAATTCAGGGAATCTGGATTTTAAAAAGTCAAGTTTTTCCTTTTCGGAAAAAGATGCAATGGTGTCAGTGGATTGCTTTTCTATTTGGACAATACCTGAGTCCATTTCAAATGCCTTGTTGTCGTATTCCTTAGCTGCGTTGGTCCATTCCTTTTGTTCTGTTTCATCGTCCAAGTCCATGAAGTCCATCATGTTCAATGACTCCATATGGGATTTTTGTTGCTTCTTGGCTTCTTCCTCCATGGCCTTTGCATCGTCTTCATTGTCACTGACATCATCAGCACCGTAGTAGTTTGACTTTGAGGAGCCCCAGTTGTTTTCTTCATCCTCATTCAAGTCCTCAACATCCTCAACAGATCTTAGCTTTTTTCCGAATAGTTTTTTATAAACAGTAGCTCCATCTAGAGGATTTTGTTCATCGTCTTCTGACTCATCTTGGTCATCAACTTGCTGTTCAGACTCGTCCTCTGAGTCATCTTCGTTAATGTTCATAACATCTTCATCACTATATGCTAAGTCTTCATCAGAGTTGACATCATATCTTTGTCTTGTATTTTTATAGTTTTTAGATAGAGTTGAGTTATCAAATGTGATCTTTGCTTTGTTCTTATGAAATTCATCCACTTCATTCAAACCATAAGGTTCAGAATCACTAGACATTTTTCAAAAATTAGTGGTATAAAGCTATATTTTTTGTGGTATTATATTTTGTTTTAGAATTAGTTAATGAATAACACAATTCATATTGGATATATTTCAAATGTTGTATCTCATTTTATCATTTTCATGAAACATTTCTTTTTTTCTTTTTTTTTCCTTGTTGGATAATTTCTTAAGGTTGAAAAAAAAAAAGAAATACTAAAAGAGCAGAGAAAGTATGAAGCATCTAAGCTATTTCCTAAATAGGAAATACTTAACAATCCTAACACCCGTGTTTTAAGAATTGGTTAGTGGTTGGTGTATATCGGTCACGTGTGTCATCTTCACGGAAGCAGTTTTTTTGGTTGAAAAAAAAAGAAAAAAGAAAAAGGCAGTAACATCAAAAGTCGATCTACATTTATTTTAGAACTATTATTATTTTAATAGAATTCAAAATTGATATATCGAATTAATAAAATGAACATGTGTTTATCCCAAATAAGCAAATCTTTATTGTAATAATGTCTGGAAGATTGCCAACTCTGGGTAACAACGACAACAAGCCAAAGCCTTTCAAGTTCAAACCAAAGGTTGTCCAAAGAAAAACTAAAGAAGAGAGAGAGGCTGCTTTGAAAAAGTTAGAAAGCGAAAAGTTAAAACAACAGGAAGAAATTGACAAGAAAAAGAGAAGAGATGACTTTATCAAACAACAACAGCAACAGAAACTAAGCGGAAACAGAGTTCCAAAGTATTTGCAAAATACAACTCTTGTGTCCACAGGTCCTCTGGCAACAGGTACATTCACAGGTAACTTCAGACCGGGCTCAAACAACAACAGAGTCACATTTTCATCCTCAGGCTCATCAGGCTCTGGTAATGGAATCTCTTCTTTGATTAAGAATGAGCACACAGAACTGTCCCTAGCGAACACAGGCGATGACTCAGACTCAGATAAAGAAGATACAAATGGTGAACAATTTAGTAATGAGAATGAGATCAAGATCAACATGGGTAAAGAATACAAAGTTGGTCAAGAGGCTCATAGCAGTGAGGAGGAAGATGAGGCAAACGACAATGATATCACTGATGAAGATGAAACAAAGGATGTTAAGTTCGTCTTGGATCACTTGTTTCCCGTTAGACCTATAAAGATCAAACATGAAGATTTGATATCTACAACGATAAAGGAAGATATCAAAAAGGATTTTTCTGCTCCTGGAACAAAGGAAAACACTCCAGAATTGGAAGATGTAATTAAAATGATACCATCAATGGAAAACATGCAACTGGATGAGCTATTTTATAGAAACAACTCTGATAACAATCAAATACAAATTGACCTAGAAAAACAATCAATCTTCAATGATTACTTAAGGATCAACAAAAAGCTACAGCATAAAAAGACTAGTAAACTGTTCCAAAAGAATTTAATGTTGCTACAACTCCCACATATGTTACCATTCGAGGAAAAACATAAGACCAAGGATACACCTAGTGAGCCTTTGCAAGGTGAAATAGGAGAACTAAGAATGCACCAATCTGGAAAAATCACTATCAAGTTTAGCAATGGCACAATAATGGATGTATTCAAAGCTTCAGAAACATCATTCTTGCAAGAAGTTGTAGCCGTTAAAGCTCCAGGTAGAGAAAGTAGGCAAGACACAAACAAAGACATAGCCAAGGTCAAGAAGGAAAAAAGAGAGAAAGAAATGCTTGATGATGAAGAGCCTTACGACGAGGAAGAAGACGATAATGATGATTTAGGTACTGTCCAACAATTAGGTACTGTTGCTCATAGATATGTAACTGTCCCTAGACTATAGTGTGTGCCATTTATATACTATAAACAAGTTGAAACTTGTCAAAATTTAATATTTGATTTTTTTTTCCCCTCCCCCAATCAGCGCATCAAATTTGATACGATCGCCCTTTTAATTTAAGTATGATTGGTTTACTTGTTTTTCTTCTTCTTTTGAACTCATCAAAATGAGAGCAAGAATTTAACCACACATCACTATCAACAATTAAAACCATTAATATATTGCTGTAAAAATGGCAAATGAACCGATGAGTGATGGTATGTCACCTATATTTTTAAACATCCAAAGCGAGCCCGATTATTCAGATGATGCATCTGATCATTATCTACAGTCATTTCCCTCAAACTCCAGTAGGTCCAGTGTCTCTGATACTAACTATACTACAACTAACACCAATAACAACACATTCTTTTCAAATATGTTCAAAAGGAATATAAGGGATAACAAATCTGAATCTCATGCAACAGTTACCTTGAGTAATAAAGATACACCCAAAAACAAGGACACACAAAATCAAATAGTACATCAACTTCATGTGATACATTCAGAATCAGAATCATCTGCGGAATCAGAGATCAACAGTAATGAAAGCTCTAATGAGCAAGAAGGAGGTGCAAGCTTTGATAGGCTTAGATCAGTATCGGCAGACAATGAGTCCATGAAGCTTTTTAGAGATAACATACATTTACTTGAAGAGCAGCCCATTTCAGATGGGTATGAACCGGAAGACAATGCAAAGCAAAACACATTCAACATCAAAGATATAGACAAAAAGCAACTCACTGTGTGGAGATTCAGCAACATTGATAACCTTGATAGTTTTTTCATAACCTTTTACAAGTATTATCTGAAAAAGGGGCTGTATTCTTTTCTTTTGGAAAAAGTAATAAATTTATTCATATTGGTTTTTGTTTTAAATGTGTCTTTAACAATGAAATTTTGCATAAATTACGAGAAGTTTTCTTCTGCTGTCAAGTTGCAGGATATTTGGGTTGATAAATGCTACTCAGAAATGCCCTTTGTTATAAAGTTGTTAAAGTTTATAGTTTATGTTTTTCTCACGCTAAAAAGCTTTGCAATCTATAGGGAGTTCAAAACAATGCAGCTCATGAATAACTTCTACTATTATTTGTTGGAGATCGATGATGATGAACTTCAGATAATCTCATGGGTAGAGGTTTTAAATAGACTGGTTAAGTTTAAGGACACAAACAACTTGTTCAACAACAACAATGTCACATTTGAGAACATTGTTAGCAGAATCATGAGATATGACAACTATTTGATTGCAATGTACTCAAATGATACACTATTCAGGTTTAGCTTATTCAAAGGAAAATATAAGGTATTTTTGACAAAGAGTCTCGAGTGGAATCTCAACTTGATCATAATGAACTTTTTTTTCGTCAATGGCCAACTTATCAATCTCAGTAACAAAAGCTTCTTAGAAACTGATTTGATTAAGAAGTTTAGAGTTGCTGGCTTTATTAATATTCTGTTAACTCCATTCTTGATAGTATATTTTACTTTGTTATACTTGCTGAAATATTTCTACAACATAAAGAGCATATTTAACTCTCGAGAGTACAATTTAGAGAATAAGTACAAACTAAGAGAATACAATGAGTTAGAGCATTTTTTTACCAAGAGATTAAACTTGTCAGTTGACATTGCCAATGAATATCTATTACAATTTCCAAACAATGTCACCAATCTAATCTACAAGTTTTTGGCCTTTGTTAGTGGCTCACTGCTAGCAATTTTGACTATCACCACATTAGTGGCCGATTCCGAAAATTTCCTTTCCTTTGAAGTTACCAAAAACAAATCAATTTTATTTTATATTTCTATAATAGGTGCTTTAAACACGTTTACCTACAACAACATTCAACAGGACAAGTACAAGACATATCAACCTAAGTTGTACTTCAAAGAACTCGTTAAGTACACTCACTTTGTTCCTGCTGCAAAAGACAACAAGCCATTGTCGAACATCGATATCAAAAATCAGTTCAACGAAGTTTATTCATCAAAGGTAATCAATATTATTCATGAATTTGCCAGCCTATTGTTAACCCCTTACATACTGTGGTTTGTTCTACCCAAAAGAAGCAAGAACATTATAGCCTTTATGGAAAGTATAACTGAAAAGGACAATGAGTTAGGTTTTATCTGCAAGTTTGCTAATTATAAACCTGAAGAGGAAGATACCAAGAAATCATTTTATTACATGCATAAGGAAGATTTGTCTCAACGTGATGATTCTGAACGTATATCCTTTGAGAAAAATTGCGACTCGCCTAAAGTTTCAAGTATTGATTTGAAGGAGTTAAGATACGACAACAAAAGAAGAATAAAAGACAAGCTACTAAGGCACGAACAAATGAACTATAACAACCACCGAAACAAGGTTAGAAAGCAGAATAATGGCTACAACCTGAACTATAACAGTATAGTAAACTTTAAAGGAAATGATGAATCTGACGATGATATTTTGGAGAGTCTCCAAGGTGATAAAATGATGAGATCGTTCATGCAATTCAAAAGAGTCTATCACAATGATAAATAAATAAATATATATATCTATCTCTTACCTTGTCTCAATCTTTTTTCCTTTTCGTACAAGTTTCTCTCGCTACCTTCCTCAGTATTGATGGTGTTTACAATTCTCTTCATCTTCTCGTGGTAAGCTTGCTTATCAGCAATCATTTCCTTTGTTCTCAAGTCTTGGCTGAACTTAGAGTCCTTTCTGAACTGTTTCAATTGGAACTTGGATTCCTTGTGGATTTGCTTCTTCAACTTGTTGATTTCATTTTGCTGAGGTGACAGATCATTGTTGTACTTTTTGTCTGGGTTGAAGTTATCTTCAAACTTAGGTGTTACTAGAGGTATACTGATGAGTCTATGATTTTGAAGAATTAGTGGATGGTGTAAGTCTTCATTTTTGATGTCAACAATGCTGGAAATAATACGTTTGATAGAATCAGCTATAGCGTCAACATCCTGATACTTCGTAAGTAACTTCTTCAATCTTAATTCTAAAATTTCACATATCTCATTTATAGCAACTTTCCCCTTCCAGCAAATGGATAAAGATTTTTCCATGTTTAGAAGTAGATTTTTCAAGACATTGTTAGACTCACTTCTCTCGGTATGAAGCAATTTTCTCAAGCTTAGCTCTTCGTAATCACTATCTTTTTGCAAAGGAATGTCCTTTGAGTTGAATAAATCAATAGCCTTTGTTATAAAGTAAAGCGATTCAGGAGCATATCTTTTAGATAGTGTTTGATATCTACAATTAATCTCCAACAGCATTACACCAAACTTAACATTTTGTAAGTTGTTGTATTGAATTTGTTCTAGGAATTCGTTGATCAAAATCAATGATGGTGTAACAATTAAATGGTAATGGTCCGATGTAGAGTAAACAAATCCAATCAAAGAAAAGAACAAAATAGTAGATGGCTTTATAATGCTTTCATGAGAGTCTTCAAACTTATTTTGCAAAGATTGAATTGTTCCTCTCAAAAAATCTACCAACTTGTTGCTATACTTTTCAATCAACTTAACAAATATAATAACTAATTCATCCAAAATAACAACATTTTCATAGTCATTTATACTCATGGTATCAACTAAGAATTGCAAATGTTGAAATATAACTTTAGTCAAGTTTTGCAACTTGATATCATTCCCTTCAGCCATTTTTGGTTGATGAGATTGAACAATCTTTTTGATGACTTCAACATGTTCGTTTATCGGATATCCATTCAGCAGTGTAAGTAAACCCTTATGTGTTGATGGACATTCAAACTTACTAATATCTTCCACATTGTTATTGTCTTTTTCTTTTTCGTTATCAAAGACAATGTCGTCATCAGAATCCGGAACATCGGCGTCTTCTCCCTCTTGGACGTCTTCATCTTCATCATTCCAGAAGCCTTCATCCAATTTTTCAATGTCTAATCGTTCTTCGTCTTCATTGTCTAAATTAAAGATACCTCTCATTCTTAGTTCTCTTTGCCTTTCAAGTTCTTTTTTTTCTTCCTCTTCCTTATCTTGTAATTCCTTCTCACTCAAAACTCTATCTTGAGGGGCAGCCCTTTTGTCAAATTGAAGAGTTTTAACCTTGTTGTCATAATCATTGAACTTTATGTTGTCGTTTTCTTCCTTTTGTTTACCAGCTTTTCTTTCAGTTGATTTTAGTTCTGATAAAATATCTTCAAAGTCTTCATCCAAATCCATGATTTGTTCATTCATTTCATTTTGCCTTTCCTGTCTTTCAAATTTATGTTGCTTAGATTTAGCAATAATCTCACTCATAACTTCTTTTTTGGTTTTCTTTCTAGGAACAAGTTCTTCTTGTGTACTTTCAGGTAAAGATCTTTTCTTGTTCCGTCTAGCCTCAATTAAAACTTCGTCTTCAAATAAATCATGACCGCCATGAGTTAACTTGAACATACCATCGTCTTCATCTTCATCTAAATTATACAATGATTTCTTACCCTTTCTACCACTAACCTTGTTATTAAGGGTATAGTCCTTAGCTAGTTCAGATTGTTGCTCTTCAAACTGCTTGATTTGTTCCAGTTTATATCTTTCAAGAATTTTTTCTTCCTCAGATAACCCACTAAATCCCTTTTCACCAAATCTATTGTCTTTGAATGTATTGTTTTTGTTGGTGTTAGCTTTGTTCACATTGTAGGAAATTAACTTGGATTCGTATTCCAATTGTCTTTTTTCAGACATAGAAGACTGTGTGTTACTGTTAGCATTAACAAGAATATTTGCTTTCTTGACATGTTTGGTGGTCTTATCAAAAACATTCATAGAATCTCTAATTTCTTGTATTCTGTCTTGTTTGGTATCATCTTCCTTATTCAAAATCTTAGCTTTTTGCTTGGATTTCTTGGATGCATATCTCACACCATGTAAACCGTTTTCTTTTAATTTGGCTTTAAGTCTTTGTAATTGAGAATTCTTAGCCATTTCCTCTTGTTTATTATTTCTTTTAGACTAGTGGTATATTTGAGTTATAATTTGGTTCTTTTTGAAAAGTTTTCTTTAATTATCCTATACTCATTCTTCATGCCTGAATAGAGTATATATCATCCTTATTTTTGAAAGTAAATTAATCACTATTAAGGAAAAAGAGAAAAAATAATTAAAATGAAAGCAAGTTTATTTTTTTTCCGGTAGAAATCTCATTAAATACCTGTTTCCTAATTAGGCAAATGCAACGATAGAGTTATCTAAAGGAAAAAAAAGAAAGAAGCATATCATGTGACCATTTAAGTGTTACCCGAAGTAAGGTTTTTATTTTACCTAAAAACCACATACCGTAAGCATTTCTTCGTGATTCATTTTTTTTTCTTTGGTGTTACCAATTTGCCACCCTTAACAGAGACTTTTAGTGTTGAATCAATTAATAGCTATGAAAAATAAAGATTCAGCATTAAAGATAAACAAAAGAGAAAAACCAAAAACAAATACAGGCTTTTGCTATGTCTTCACAATTAAGAACTTCAATTGAATCTATCACAGCTTCTGATAAAGCTGTCAATGTCAAGTTGGATGAGCTTTTGAAATTAGAGAAACAAAACAGATTGAAGGAACATGCTGATCAAAAGGATTCCATGCTAATATTGGAAAACATTCACAAGTTATTATCATCTTCTGGCAAAAATGACAAGCTTATTGAGACCTTAGATGTACTAATCAAAAAGCATGGTCAATTTAAACAAAATATATTTGATTTTGTTGTTTTGATCATTGAGTCTATATCAGAAGTTGACCAACTTAACAAATTGATTCCTATTTTAGATAACAAGATTTACTTAGAGTTAGCATACTGTAAGCTAGTAGATAAAATTGCTGACTCTTACATTGAAAAGAAAGAACTACAAAAGGCATATGACAGCATAAGCAAGTTAGATTTAGAAAATGTCAACACCATTGATTTGGATTTAAAGCTTTCAATTTTGATAAAGCAAATGAAACTGTGTAATCAACTAAAAAAGTATGAAGATACCATTATTTACAGTAAAAAAATTATTCCTAAGCAAATATTTAAGTTCAAGCACTTGAAAGAAAAATTTGAAAGGGATTATTATTTATTGTTAATTGAAGTTTACAATGATTCTAATGACTTCTACAAAATAGGGTCAACTTTGAACTTGATGATAGATTCTGATCCTGAATTCAAGGAAAATGAACTGATTGATTGTATAAACTTTTTGATCTTCTCTGAATATGATACTCACTTGAACATAAGTTTGCTAAGTTCTTTACAAAAGCAAAACAAGGACTTGATCAAACTACCTAAAGTCAAGAAATTGTTAGATTCATTTTTATCCAAGGATCTAATATTTGCTGATGAGAAAAATTCGTTGATAGTGGAGGGTGAATATTCATTCCAAAAGCCAAAGTATAACGAACATGTTAAAGTTTTCAACCTAAAAATTATAGAACACAACATAAGAGTTATTTCCACTTATTATGAAAATATTAGAATAGACAGATTGATTGACCTTTTGAACATAGATAGCAAAGCAGTAAATGTTGAAGGTGTCATAATGGAAATGATTAATAACAATCAAATAACAGCTAAAATCAATAGACCATTAGGCATCATCAACTTCGTTCCTTACGGTAATGATAATAAGAACATCATTAATCAATGGACAGATAACTTAGAGTTGCTATTGAATCACATAGATGTTATTGACAATTTGATTGATAAGGAAAAAATTGTGCATGGTATTTAAATTCCATAGCTTTTAGCTTAATTTTTTAATTGTTATTTTATTTGTTCCAGATTGCTTTAGGATAAATATTGTGACGTTGTGTGCCAAAAGTGTACCAATTTCTTGTAGTTTTTTTTTTATTTATTTTATTATTTTTTTTTCACATTAAATCGTAGACATTCTGTGGTTTTTTTTCCTTCTATGAATATAATATACATTTAAGACATGTCGTTGGCAAGATCACCCAAGCAACACAGAAGATCTTTCTTTATTGATCGATTCTCTAAAAAATTGAAATTTTAAGTCTGTCTTATCTATTGATGTCTTCATCAGATACAATACAAGGATTTTATGACTCAAACCTAAATTTGGATGAATTGCTAGATGACGGCTCGTTATATAACATCGATTTTATTATTATAAATGTCATTGACATAATAAAAAAGAATATCATACAAACATATAACACTCAAAACTTACAACTCATAATTGACAAGTTGATCTTGCTCAATAAATTTAACCATAATTTTATCTTTGCTAATGAAAAGTTACTTTCTATACTCACTCATTTAAAATTTAATTTTCAAATTTTTAGTATTGTTCTAAAAATATTCTATAGAGAGTTTCAGCTTTTGAACACAAATGCTCAGTACCTCATCTCATTTAAGCTTTCACAACCGCTACTTCAAGCTGTTCTAGAAATAGCAAACACTCAGCTATTAACTGAATGTAAAGAGTACACTCTCTTGATCAATCAACTTTTAACATTGTCAGAAAATCACCAATTAATAACAAATCAATTCTTAATCACTCTTTGCAGTGTATTGAAAAAAGACTTGAATTCGGAATACACTGACAATTTGATCCATCTTCTTTTAATAATTAATGACATACATTGCATAAACTTATCATCCGAAAACCCTATACCGTACTTGATAGATTCCAATGTTATCAACAAGGTTATCATGAAGTTCAACAGGTTTGAAGTTGTTGATGATAAAATACTATGCTTGAAAATTTTGAACCACTTGGTTTGTAACAATTGCCTACATATATACTTGAACGACTTGTTGGTGTTCAAGGACCTTTTAGAGCGTGATTTAATAGAGGTTGACAGATCACAATACGAGTATAGAATAATAATTTTGAAGGTTCTTTTCAAGATTTTAGAGTACTTGAAGGATAATGGCCATAAGAATCTTGCAGCCACAACTATCAAAAACTTGAATAGTATACAACTAGGCGAGTTCTCAGATTTTGACAACAATGTTGAAAGATTGGATATCTTCAAACAGCTTATCTCGGATATAAACAGGCTCGACGATAGACCCGCTGTACCTCCTAGAAGAAAGAAAGTTTAAAATTTAAGTACCGTATATAACCCTATAATCATCAATAATTCTCTTAACCACTTCAGCATTATCAATGAAATCATCTTTTGAGAATACATCATCATAGTACTGTAAAAATGCCCCTCTTTTAAAAGATCTTTCAAAGTCTCTCAAAATGCCCTTAAGAACAGCCATGATGTCGCTATTGTTAGACAATAAATAGCTTTGATTTTTTTTGTTCAATTTATCATTCGTAACATTCCATGATAAATATTTCAAAGAGTTTGCTGAATATCTTATGTTACTTGCATTAAATAGATAAGCATTCTCTATATTTGGAGTGGCAATCAAATTCGCAAAATATAATGAATCTCTATTGTAAATCATATTATTTCCATTAACATCAAATAGTTGGGAAGACTTTTTAAATAATTTTCTCTCAATGACGTTTACACTCGGTATCAAAAACTTTAATTTGCCATCATAACTCTCTAGATTCAATAATTCTTCACTCTTACCTATTACCATATTACTCATGAAATCAGATATTGACGAGTTTATCATATCAAAGTCGTTGTCTACAGAATATTCATCAGCGGTTATGTGTTTTTGAAAACTATTATCAAAGCATGTTATACAATCGATCTTATCTATAACATTTGCAAGATACAAAATTTGATTGTAATGTTCATGGACATTTTGTTGATTTCCGAACAACAAAATGTTTGAAAATATTGTCTTTTGTAAGCCGAAATCGTCAGCCAACATATTCAAAAGTAAACAAGCTGCACCAGACCCTAACCCTCCAGCTGAACAATTCATTAAATTTATTTCCTCCGTTCTGTTTATACTATTCTTTTCTAATTCACTAGCGATTTTCTGATGTATTTCATCCTCATACTCTCTAAAACACTCCATTCCTCTAATAAAGACATTGCCCGAATTAAATTTCTTCTGTTTATTATCCTCATCAAACAACTTTATAACCTTATGGTCTGATGTTTTTTCAAGAAAGTTGGCAATATTATTTCCGGATGTTCCTAAACTAAAGTTGATTCCAGTTAAGCAGCTCATTTCTTCAACTATATAAGAAAAGAAAACGGTGATATACAATAATAAATCAAAGCTCACTGTATATGTAGTAATATAGAGTTAATGGTTTGGTTTGTCTATAGATTTACCACGTCTTGATTAAATAATTATTATGGTTCATCTTTTGATTCCACAAAACTTTAGACTGAATAAAAATGCAAAAACAAAGAAACCCCGTTTTTCGCGTATGGCTTATTGATAAAATACACTTGAAAAAAAAGCAACCAACCATAGGGTTTATTAATTAAACATAACTATATAAATCAAACTAATATTCTTAGACCGGATCCTTTGCCTCCAATTTTAGACAAAGAAACAGTGCAATCTAATTTGCCTTCACTGCTCTTGTGGTACTTAAATCCTGTAAGCGGACATACAACAAATGCATCGTTACTGTAGATAGGTGTTAATTCGTATGGACAGATATCAAAGTTGCTGTATTGATCAAATTCTACATTTATGGAATCATGGGCTATAGAATCAGATTTGACTTTGATCTTTTCAGCTTGTTCAATTTTAGCCGTATTTCCTGTCATTTGACACAACTCTATTAACTGAGTAGCAAAAATGGATGCTTGAACAAAGTTTTTATTTTTGAATGATTGAACCATTGCCACTTGGATGGAGTTAATTTTATGTTGAGGTAATAAGTCTATGGTAGTGAAGTAAGAAGCCAATTCTAAGTTCTTCTTGATGTCTTGAGTAGCGATCTTTCTTCTTTCTAATTCTATTCTCAAACCTAAAACATAATTGGCAGACAGTCTTAAAGCTTCTTCAGCCTTTTCCAAATCTTCTTCATTGTCAACAGTTATTAAAATAACAGTTTTAATGACATCTTGGAAAGTCTTGATGGCCTCTTCTAAATTATTGGATTTGAAGTATTTAAAGCCTAAACTTATCTTTTTATTAATGATGTCAATTCCAGGTATGAACGGTAACTCTTTATCATCATGTGTGTTTGCTCTAACGTACGACTTGATGTGGCCAAGTCCGCTTTCGTTACTAGGTAAGTATAGCTTTGAAGATTCATAAATGTTCATGAAAGATCCTCTCAAAGGTTCAAAGTTCACAATTCCTAACTGCTTGTTTAGAGCTTGTGCAGCAGCCTCAAAGGCACCTGAAGCCACCAATACAGCTGGTAGTTTGGAATTTGACACCCATTTAGATGCTTCAGATATCTCATTTGTGGCTGAAGCTACAATGTCTTCACTAACATCTTCATCAATAAGTTCTTCAGCCTCTTCAACTTCAGATACAACTAGATCATCATCTCCCCAACCTTCATCAGCTTCCACTTCCAAACTTTTATCTAATATATCTTCTACAGAATCATCCAGGTCAATGTCATCATCGCTGATATCATCCCCTTGTTCATCGGCTTCTTCAACATCATCATTAATGTCAAGTTCTTCCAAAGTGCCTAAAATGGCCTTTTCAAAGTATGATAGTTCTGTCTCCTTAAGTGGCCATTCAGTAATAGGTTCTTGGTGAACTGGTTCCTTCGCATACGAAGACATAGAGATACCGTCAGGTAAGACAATTTCAGACTCATCAATTCCAGCAGCATCTAGTATATCGCCGGTTTCGAAGTTATTGGAGTGGGCTAAGGCATATGCCAGTGGTAAAGAGCCTTGTTCAGCAAAGATTTGTGATCTCTTCTCGACATCATTGGAATAAAAGGTGTTCAACAAAATAGAGCCTAAATCATTTCTTCTTTCACCGATTTTACCCATCATGCCTAACTTTGTAACACTACCTGTTGATAAATACAAGAAACTTAGTTTATCAAATTCTTGCAACTTTTGTAGTGCCTGCTCGTAAATCTTCACATTACCTTGTTTAATAGCAGCTTGGCCTAGTCTGTTCCATAACTTAAGATCATTTAACTTCAAAACTTCTTCTAAAGCAACTTCTAAGTTGTTGTCCTCTAGGGCCAGTTCAAATCTGATTTCAGGATCAGTAACAAATTGTAAAGCAACTTCAGGGTATCCAGACTTTTGTAAATATCCAATAATGTTTTGACCAACTAGGTTAGAGGTCTTAATTATTCTTAGCACTTCATTGAAATTTTTGTTAACTAAAGCCTTCTTGAATTTGTATTCAGTAGGATCAATAGTAATTACTTCAACTTGACCCAATCTGTTCAAAGAGTACAAAGTTCCCTTTTCAATCTTTGTCAAATAGATGGTATTCTCTAGTGTTCTAATAATACCTGTTTCACCATTCAACAAGGAGTACTTGATGTGGTTAAGGGTTGAGAATATCAATACATTGTTTTCATCAAAGACAGCAGATTTGATTCTTATGGTCTCATGAATGCTGTTAATCAATTCAAGGTCCGAAGCGGTAGCTAATGTAATACCATGTTTACTCAATAGAGCTAAGTATTGGCCATCATGAGAAACTGTAACATACTTTATATTTGAAACCTTGAGTTCAGCAACCTTAAGATCTTGTTGAATGTCATACAAAGTAACATGCTTGTTCTTCAAAATCAAGATTAATCCAGGTCCCAAGCTGATGATGTCATTGACTTGATCTGAAACAGATGTGTCAACCTTAATACCTCTGGTTTTTTTATTAGTTAGGTCTCTTATTTCAATAGTTTCATTAGCTTTGTCATAAACAGCAAATCTATTTCTTGTAACAAATGTTGCATGTAACCCCGTATCGCTAATAACGTTTGTAGGCTCAACAGCACCAGAAGCTTCCTTAGGTAAAGTTACCAAGGCAAACTTATTGTGAGATCCTGTATTGACCAAGACAGATGAGTTAGCAGGATTATAAGAAATGCTTCTAAAATTGTTCCAAGTTTCACCAATGTTTTTCAAGGAGACATATGGTGGAGATGCCCTTTTAGTCTTATAATCAAACATCTTAACATTCTTTTCCTTGTCAACATATATCAATTGCTTTTGTTGAGAGTTCATGGCAAATGGAGGTCTTTCTCTATCCAATTTGAAAACCATGCATCCACTGTCATGAACAACACCAAATAAGTTGATATGTGGATGAGCAGCAATCATCCAGAATCTATCATTTTCTCTTTTGAATTGTTTGACAGGAGTTCTCTTGTTCAAGTCCCAACATCTGATAGTCTTGTCTTCAGATACAGAAATGATTAAATCCTCATATGGGTGAAACAAAACAGCATTGATGTTGTTTGTGTGACCTCTGCATGTATCAACTTCCCAGGCTCTAGTAGACGACATTCTCCAAAGCTTTACCTGGTGATCATCACCACCAGAAACAATCAAAGGAAGCTTAGGATGGAAAGAGGCCCAGTTTACACCTCTTGTGTGGCCTTCTAAAATAAACTTAACAACACAGTCACCAAATCCATTGGCATCTAGCAAAGAAGCACCATTTTGCATTTGGTCAAGACTTTGAATTGCAGGAGCAGAGTGCTTCTTTCTCAATCCGGAAATATCCCAAACTCTAACAGTTTCATCTAAAGAAGAGGAAACCACCAAATCCTCACCACCTGGATGAAATTGAGCAGACATAACAAAGTGATTGTGACCTGTTAAACAAGCAATCTCCTTTCTGTTCTGCCAGTTCCATATTCTAATGGTTTGATCATCAGAGGCAGATATTATCCATGGTAATTCAGTGTGAAAGTAAACAGTTCTGATGTAATCAATGTGACCAGTTAATGTATATAAGCATTGTTTGGTGTCCAGAGACCAAACCCTAATAACAGAATCATCACCTGCAGATACAAACAATGGTTGAGTTGGATGGAAGTCAACAGCTCTGACCGGACCTTCATGGTCTTCAAACTTGTGCAACAATGTACCCATTCTGTAGTCCCATAATTGAATTGTTGATGAAAACAAAGTCACCAGAGCTAAAGGTCTTGAAGGATGGAAGGCCATACCTTTTGCTCGGGTAGACTTTGATTCAAATTTGGTTAGCATCTTCATTTTGAATCAGAGGTTCTAAAATATAATATATCAGTTTTTACTTAAACTGGTTATGTATAGATCTTTGGTTTATCGAATCATATATATGTTACAGTATAAAAAAAATAAAAACTTTCTAGTAAACAACACACCGAAAAATACTGCATATCTAACTTTGTTTTTTTTTTTAGCATGAAAAAATATATAAACACACGCATTGGGCCAAAATGTTTCAAAAAAAATTTTTCTTCTTAAGGGCAAGAACACTTGCCGTATTTAAACTAGCAGAGTAAACTATCAACGGACGTTGATGGAAGATACAACTTTCCCTTTCACCCCAGTGTCTAAACTCAAACTATTACTAAGATATATCAGATTGGCGTGTTTCCAGTGTTTTTCATACTTTTCAAGAATACGATATCTTCATTACTTAACTTGACGTTCTTTTCTAAATACTCATTTTCATTGTTAACATCCTCAAATACATATCCTATGCGTTTGTTTGGATGAACCTTAGTTTCTAACTCCCTTGAGGATTTGTGCTCAGCCATTTTTTCATTGAAATACGGCTCTATGGTTATGTACTCTATCTTACAATCAAACTCTCCTTTTTCAACTATATCTGGTGAATTGTCCCAGTCTACTAATCCACCTGCCCAGTCTATTGTCCCTGGGGAGTTTGATTCAGATCCACCAGGCCAGATAGAAACATGAAGCTTCATAGGTGTTTGAGGATATTTGTATATCTGTCTTAGAGGATCCCAAGTGTCCACTTTCTGTAAAGTGCGCACAATCCGTCCATCAACCAACCAATGTATTCTCTCTTCATTCCAGTCTATTTCATAGTAATGCCATTCATCGTGTATACTTGTTTCTGTATAAGCTTTAACCATTCTGGTGTGTATTAGTTCACCCTGATGGTAATAATTGGTTTGGGCATGCAACAAATCCCCGCCTAAGAATTCAAAATCAATTTCATCATGAACATTTGAAAACAAGACAAATGTTGTAATGACTCCTCTTCCTTGCCCAGCCTTTAAGCTTACCCCTACTCTTCCGTAAAGTAAACTTCTTGTTGTTGTCAATAAGGATCCAGCAGATCGTTTAGGCATTGCTAAATATAAATATTCATTAGAATTATCTTCATAGTCAGTATTCTTTTTTATAATTCCACTATAGGTGAAGCCCACATTGTCCCACTGTTTTTTAGCACTTCTTTTGCTATCGGTTATCAAGTATTCTGTCCATGGTATAATTTCTTGATCATCAATCATCATATGATCCCCTGCATATGAGTTTATAGGACTATTTGTGTCCTTTACAAATGCTTCAGAGTTTTTATGTTTTATCAAAATATCACCAAAGCGGAACTCTTTGCTAGAGAACTCTACTTTGTTATTAGTGATTGTAAATACCTCGGCTTCTAGCTCGTCTCTTTTATGTAGAGAAGCTAATTCAAAATAGTCTCTTATCTCATCATCATCGGGATGAATGTAGACGGTCTCGCCATTCTTCAAAAGTCTATCCGTCTCCATAGATAACATATCATTGCTGTGTGCTGTATTGACATCTTCACGCTTGTTGATATTATCTTTGGGAACATCAATGTATTCCTCGAATGAATCCTCATTCACAAAGTCAATTTTTTCGTTGTGAATTTCATCCTTTTTAGTGTTAGAGCTCTTTCTATTCCTAACTCTGATTTTTTTTCTTTTTACAAAGGTTTCAGGCATAAATGCAGGCCCTCTAAGACAGCTTAAATTATTAAAAGAGTTTTTTGGATTGCATCCAGTTACACATATTGGTCCTGTCCCACAAGTCCAAAATTGTGAACAACAAGGGTATTCTTGGGGACAATTTTTGGTTGGAGAACATAGTATTGGAGTTGGAGGATCATAAGGTAACGACTGGGCACTTGAGCATTTATAGTTTATTGTACTTATTAATGCAGACAAAGCAATAACTTGGAAACTCCTCATCTTATAAAGTATAGTTGTTTCTCTTACAATCTTAGGTTTTTCAAGGAATTTTTTATTTTACTTTTTTTTTTGCTATTTTGATTCACCTTTTATCAATACAAAGTACAACTCTTTAGCACTTTAAGTAAAAATCTGTCTAGTTTCAGCTCCGCCATTACAACTCTAAAACATATTACTAGCAAGTTTTTTATGTATAATTTTTTGTGTATTTGGAACAAAGTTAGGTGCTTCTCAGTTGATTTAAAAAAAATAGAAAAAATAAAAACAAAAACAAAAAACATAAATGTCTAAAAACAGTACGTGAGTTAATTAAACACGGAAACACTACCCTTTTAGGAATATGCGTAGAAACATGATTAGTTGAAACCAACTTCATATCGAGATAATTAACTGACAATAATGATTCTGAAGGTAAAATAATAATAGCAAATACATAAAAATCCAGTATTCAAATTCGCCTAATAGTATGAAAAATTCACTTCAAAGTAATAGTTTCCTCATCAAGAGTAATCATACCCATTTTTTCTTTGTTTTTCATTTGAATAATGTGTGCAATATTATATAGCATGCTCAAGTATGGAGTAGGAACATCCAGCTTTTTAGCTGTTCTGATAGGATTTCCCAAGATAACCTCAATTTCCATTAACTGATCTCTTTCGGTATCGACCATCATTGAAGGCTTGTATATTAGCTTTCTATCACCATCAATCATCAAATCCATCACTTCATCGCCGATAACATGACCTTCAGCTTTAGCAATTGCCAAGATTTCTCTCATTGCTGGCTTCAATATCTCATTAACAGTAGCTTCATTAGGAGCACCAAACATTAAGGTTCTTGTGAAATCTAAACATACAATAGCAGTTAATGGATTGATGGTGGCATTGTAGACTAATTTTCTCCATCTGGACCATCTGACCTTTTCATCAATTTCAACAGCGTTATGACCTTCATTTAAATATATCTCCTTGAATTCCAATACCTTGGCTTTAGCCAATTCATCTGATTGATCAAATGCACCCAAGATCAAATAATCTTGACCTTTGTGAGAGATAGTTGCTGGTGCAGTTCTGGTGGACCCAATCATCTGAACACCAGATAAAACAACAACCTTTGGTCCATGAATACCATCAGCAACTAGATGGTCAGCTTTCAATAGTTTGTAAACTTCAGTTTCTATGTCAATACCATTTTGAATCATAATAATGGTCAATACTTTGTTTTCTCTTTCTTTTTCACTAAAGTTCTTCCAACTTTTAAAACTTTCTTGAACAACAGGCTCAAGTATCTTAGCAACTGGGGTTGGCCCATCAGGAATGTTTTTAGTGGTAACTAAAACGTAGTCATAGAACTCACCACTGCTTACTGACTCCTCAACTGTTTTACAGATTTTAGTTGGTCTCCATCCTTCAATTTTACCATAATCACAAGAATCAATAGTATAACCTTTCGTAACGGCTGTGTTATAATCGGATCTTACAATCATAGTGACATCAGATTTTCCTCTTTTATCTAAAGATAAAGCGGTGATAGTGGCAACACCACCAGAACCGATAACTAATGTGTTATATAGTTTTTCTTGAGTCATTATATAATTTTGGTTATGCGTATTTATTATTTGGATATTTTTATGATCTCATTTGATATGTGACCCATTACAAACACGAATTTTTAGTGGTACTTCTTTTTTGTGAGATGATTGTGTTTAAATAGTGATACATTTAAAGGACTTATCTGAAAAATGTGTAAATGTTGTTGTGGCGGTATTTTTACATTTGCTAACAAAATTTTGAATATCCCGATAGAGAATTGGTGCCGGGGGTTTTTTTTTCGCAAATATATAACCGCTATTGGAAAGTCAATTATCACATTGATGATAGTTCAATTTTTTAAACTAAAACTTATAATATTTTCTGCTTACAGTTATGCTCCTAGAAAAAGTGGAGTATCATCTAAAGCTTTAATAGTACATGAAAAAAGACTTTATTTCTATGGTGTATTCAGGAGACCATTCACTCTTGTTGTTGTGGTGTTTTAGTAAAGGGGTTGTTGGCATATCACTTTTAGATCTTGCACGCGGCTGAACAGTTGCGCTTGAAAGAAATTACCGGGGTGACAAATATTATCGTGGAATGACAATATGCCATTTAACGGCAAGAGTTTCAACAAGGCCGTGTTTTACCAAAAATTCTCAGCTGGAATAATCATTGAATCTTGAACACGAATACAAATGTTCCTTTTGATAAAGATATCAAGTTTAGGTATATCATATTCACAATAATATATTTTGTAGATCGATATTCTGTTTTCAGTATTTTAGAATGCCAATAAAGCAACCACCGATATATAAGCTTGCTACACTGTGTATCGTTCTATGCGTCTTCTTTGAGTTGCTTACTTAATAATCTATTCCACTCATAAGTTAGATCCCTCAGTTTTTCTGGATCTAAAGAAGCATCAAATATTTCCAAAGGAACTTGATTTTCACTATGGTCTCTACTACTCATTTTAGTATTGTTTTCACCCAATCTGAATTCGTACATTTTTTCAGCCGGTTCCTGAGTTAATAATTCATTCCAAGTAAACAAAAGTGGTTCAGTAGATCTGGCAAATGGGTTTATGTCTATAACTTTTAAATAATGTGTTTTTATATCAACGTACAGATCTAGAACTAAATTCTGTTCGTCGATGGATTTCCCTTCAAAGTAGTTTTTGGTAAATGCTTCCTCAAAAAAATCGTCTATAGTACTTCTCACTTCATCTTTTATATCATGCAAATATATGTATTCTGTTCTTATGTCTCTTTGTGAAATGCCTATAATTTTTCCTTTCATAACGAAAACTCTGAACTCCAAGGAAGGGTTAAAATTCTCTATCCATTCTCTTAATATTAGATCATGACTGACATCTCCTTTTTCACGTGAATCTTTTACCTCATCATATGGATATAGCAAATCATGCATGATATAATTGCTACTTTTTAATAGCAAATAAATGTCGTCACTTGTATATGTCAACATTGTGTTATTATATGGTAAGATCCAAACTGCATCTTTTGGAGCAGACCAATTTAATCTAGGGGTTAGCTTGTTATTATTTTTATCGAAGCAACTATTGATAAAATCATCCACCTCAGGAAACACGCTTTTCGGATCAACAAACTTTATTGAATCTTCATCTGAAGAAGTGTCATTTTCCGAAGATGACCAATCGCTAAAATCTTGATTATGGTCGTTGAAAGTATTGTCAGTATTTGTCTTTAATTTTATGTCATCCTCCAATAAAAATGAAATAAAATTATGTGAAAGATCCTTTAATATATGGCTATCAATAGTGTACTTACCTAACGACTTTTTGTGAAATGTTTCATACCAATTTGTATATTTGCACGAGTCTATGTGTTTTTTCGTTAAAATTGGAAACTTATCGTCGCTAAAAGTATGAAAATCAGTTGCCATTGTTGACGCTATATTAAGAAACTGATTTTATCTATAAGTGTTCAAAAAAATAGCTAGCACTACTGATCGATGATTATTTGGTATTTCTTCTACGCTTGGGATATAATGAAACGTTAAAGTAAGTTGAACAACTAAAGAAAATAAACTCCAGAAAAAATTTAGCAAATTGATATACATGTTTCAAAACGGGTAAACTTGAAGACGAGGGAAAAAAAAAAAGGAAAACCATGCAACTCAAAATGATATTTAAGTCATCCGATTTCAGTTAATACCATAGT
This sequence comes from Hanseniaspora lachancei, assembly GCA_030567275.1. NCBI lineage: Eukaryota > Fungi > Ascomycota > Saccharomycetes > Saccharomycodales > Saccharomycodaceae > Hanseniaspora > Hanseniaspora lachancei. Next base: position 46,422 of record JAJLRX010000240.1, on the reverse strand, counting down.
AGTTTTGGTTCATCTACACGGTAAATAAATCTGTCCATGAATTTTATAGTTCAATTATTAAGATCTATGTATATAATTATAGCAGCTTGTATGTTCAACTATGGGTATTCATAAATTTTAATATTTAATAAAAGAAATAACGCCTATTTCAACAACTTTACAAAGCTAAGGCAGCAACCAAACCTAATACACCAGCGCTTAACAAAGATGCAGCATTTGATGATCTAGATGCTGAAGCAGTTGCGTTGCTTGAAGAAACAGCAGATGTAGCTAACGTTGTTGAGTTTGAACCGTCTCTCTTTACGAGATCTCTTTTGGCAAATGGATTTGTAGGTTGCGAGCCAAAAAAGATGTCGCCGCCTGAGGTAGCAATAGCATCGCTATCAATTACAGTGTTTGAGTAATCTGGTGCTTTCTGGGCGCCTGGGACACTGTCTGAAATGGCTGAAATGCTGCTGGAAGATGCACCAGCATAGTTTGCTTGTGCAATGGATAACTCGTAATCTTCTAAGTTGTATACAACGTACAAAGATGTTAATGTGTTGTCACCGATGATTACATGGTTGTCTTCGGATGGAACAATACCTAAGTAGCATTGACTCTCATCTGAAGTGCTTAAAACATAGTTCTCAATTGGTGAATAAAAGTTAACACCACCAAATTGGAAAACAAAAGCATCAGAATCTGTGAATGATTGACAATCTAATAAGTAGTATCCAGATTCATCATCGTAAAATGCGCCGACTTGACTGGCGAAGTACCCAGCCAATGTCTCTGGCAACACAGTTAATGTGGTTCCAGAGTCAAACAAGGCAGCAAAGTTTTGTTGGTTGAATGTAACTTGAGTACCATCACTACCAGAGTAACCTGTACCTTGTAGTGTGACGTCAAATTCAATTGGCTTGTCTACTTCACCCTCATAAACGTTAACTAGTGGAACGGTATATAAGCCTCCTTGATACTTGTCAGCATCAACAGCACCAAACAACAGCTCGCCGGATGTGGCACTCAATGAATTCAAGAACAGAGAGTATGACATTTTTTCAATCAATCCATCACTTTTCAAAATAGCAGGTAAATTTGGATAGGTGAAATCAGAGATTGTATTCTGTGAGTCATCAGATGTTTCCAAACCTTCAAAGGAGATACCCAAAACATTTGATGAGTTACCTATTGTGGCAACACCAAACAATAAGCCATCAACATCGACGCCGTTAACGGTTAATGAATCAGATCCCCAGTAGCCCTCTGCATAGGTGCCATCACCATATTGAATTTCAAATGGTTCACCGGAGTACTCCTTTTTGAAAGATGTGGAACTACTTGGAGTAAATACACCCAACTCTTCACAATTGGCTTGAACTTCACTGACTTCACCGCTGTTTCCTGATGTTGTTGAACCAGATGATGATAAATAGCCATTTTGCTCTAAGTAGTTGTTACACGCATTTAAACCAGAGGCATCTTTACCCAAAACCCATAAATCGGATGATCCAGTGTCTAATAAAGCAGTTAACTTTTGCTTGTCTGACCCTATTGTTAGTTCGACTGAATAATAAGATTGCTCGTTGGTAATTGTAAATAGTAGGTTGTTGTCATTATCTTTTACGGCCTTTGTATTGATCACAGATTTTCCTTTGGCTAAAGGAAACTTTACAAAGTCGGATGCTTCAATAGCTGTCATTAACAATCCAGTTGTTATTAAAGTTTTTCTCACAGTCATGATATAAAAGTTTGTATTGTAGTGTTTGGGTAACGAAAAAACAACAGATGTTTGGTTTTTTTATTGAATTAATTATTGTGAACGACCAATTTAGTAAGGTATAGCAAATTTGTAAAGTCTACTCAGACAATATAAACGTTTATATACGGAGAATTTTTGCTATAAAATGTTGTGCAATCTCGAAATGAAACATGGTAAACAAACAGAGACAATAGCTTTTTTTAACATTAAAGGGTACTGTAATTACGTTTTTTCTTTAACTTTAAATGCTGAGAGAATGAATGCCTCGATAAACTCTAAAGTGAGTCTTATCATGAGTGGATATAGGTTTGATAAAGAATAAACCCACATGTATTACTGAAATTTAAACTTTATCAAATGTATTGTGAAAATTCCGTTTACAGTTAGATACTGGTAGATCAGTAGCAATAAAAAAACCGTAACAAAAGGCTAGTGCCTTTTTTTAGCGACTATTTATATTTAACTAAGTGGTTTTAACTCACCAAAAAAGATAAGACGGGTGTAGATTCATTTAATTAGTGTTTTTTTGTTTTTGTTTCATACTTTTATAATGGCACATAAATTCAGCCAAACAGGGGGGGGGAAGGGGAAACAATACGTATTACGCCTTTGAAGTCTTGTCAATAAACGAATAATTATCTTTATCCTCTTGAGTTTATCAATCAAAAAATTGCTGAATGAATAAACCTTCAATGGCGTTTTTTTATAGATGAATATATGATTCAATTACATAAATTGAATTGATTATAAATTCACTTTGAGAAATGATGAAACAAGGCTTTTTACCTCCTTTTTTTTTTTGTTAGTGCATTCCCATATATTCTAAGCTTTAAATAGTATACTAGAGTAATAGCGTTATTAGATAATATCAAATTATTATTTAGCCACGAAAAGCGCAATTGGCAATGTTCTAGTCATAATGATTCTCTACTCACGATTAATCTCTTTAAGGCATTGTAAAGTGAGTTTGACTGTAGAAAAACAGCTATCAAGGTTTGCTACGTTTGACTATTTTCATTGTAATTATCAAGGAGTTTGGAAAAGCCACTGTGATACAATATCACTAAGTGACGAAGCTGCTTATCATAATATCAAATAAAAGTCAAAAACATTTAAAAACTTGTTTACTTTATGAAAGCATTTACTGATTATTAATGATAAAAAGAGACTGCGCATATATATGCATTAAAAAGGGTAAACAAAGAAAATTTCTTTGACGTTAAAAAGAAATCAGTACCACTGGCATACACTCAGCTTATATCAATAGACTCAACAATACCTTTGCAAGACCTATACCTAAATTTCCTGCATTATTTTTGGATTTTGACGTATTGTCTTCTTGTACATTTCTATTGGAACTTGTAGATGTACTTCTCTGTGTTGTGGTTGAATAAGGATTGTACACTGTTTTTGAGTTGTTAAACAAATTTCCTCCTGATGTGTATGATTTCACTGATGTAGTCCATATACTAGAGTACTTATTAGCCTTTGTAGCTTGTGCAAACGCGGTCTTAGTTGCCGGCAATGTCACAATAGACTTTGCTTTGGGATCCAAATTTGCTTGGGCAAATGACATTTCGTAACTTTCTAAGTCAAAAAGTACATATAGACTTTTCAAAAAAGCGTTTCCCAAAATGGTTGACTTTTCTTTATTATAAGTCACATCCAAAAAACAGTGGTCATGCTCATCACTTCTGACTATAAAATTTGAAAGTTTAGTAAAAAAGTTAACTCCACCGATATTGAACACAAAAGAACTGTGTTCCGATTTTTCTCTATTTGGACACTTTAGCTTATAGTTATCTGTTTCTTTGTTAAAAGTGGCGTTAAATTTTTTAGCAATAATTTCAGCAATTTCTTTAGGTAAAGTGATTCCAGTGTAGCTTGTATCAATTAGTGCTGCCTGGGTCTGCGTATTGAAAGTCGTTCCTTTGCCTTTTTTGTTTACAAACCCAACACCTAATATGCTTATAACAAAATCGTCAACTTTGATTTGATTAATGAAGTTAAAAGATGAGTTTCTTAGTATTGGTACTGTTGTTAGTTTACCAGAAAATTGGCTTTTGTCAACAGCACCAAACAAAATGCTACTACCATTTTTGGTCTCTGTATTCAAAAACAATGAATATGCAACTCTTTTTATAATTCTTTGTGCTTTTAACAAGTATGGAAAGTTGTCGTACTCAAAAGCCTTTGTCGTGTTTTTATTTAGTTTTACCCCTGATACGTTTAAATTTTTTCTTGAAATGAGCTCAAAGTTTGTATTTGAACTTTCAGAGTTTTTGAACCCTAAGCCACATCTACTAGTAGTATTCGCTATACTTGCTACACCAAAAGTTGCATTTTTCAATGTAACCCCACCTACTTTGATATTGTCTGCACCCCAATATCCTGCTGCAAAGCTGTAATCTTTTGGAAATTCTGCGTAAAACGCATTCTCTAAATAGACTTTTCTGAAAGTTTTAGAGTCAATTAGATTAAAAGTACCGCTTTTACATATGTCTGTAATTGTATTGTTCAAAGATTTATTCAAGCCTTTGGTACCTTCCAGAGACTCTAAATATACTTCACATGATTTGTTGGCTAAGATCCAAAAATCAGAGGAACTTGTGTCCATAACGGCATTGATCTTTTGTTGCTGTGATCCCACTTCAAACTCAATGGTGTATATATCTGAGGTTTTCGGAAAGTTATCAGCTTCTCTTTTAAGCAACAACTTTTGTTTACTGATAGGATATCTGTACTCAATGTCTAAAGCAGAGGAAAGAATAGTCATGAGTTCCATGACTAAAAATACGTTGACCATTATGTTGTTGTTTTTTTAGACGTTTTGTTCAAACTAATGTTTATTTTGGAGATATTTAACTTGCATTATTCTCTTCCTTAAAAATTTCTTGCAGCATAATTTATAAAAATACTTTTTAAAAAACCGCTTTTGAATTTTGGAAGAAATTTATAAATTTTATTTTAAAGACATTTTCTTATTGTAAATGTTTTAGTGAAATACTTTTTTGCTTTTTAAGGGGATTAAATAAACGTTTTGATAAAGCCTGTTATCAGCTAGCTATCTCCGAATGAAAATTCAAAAAGAGCCTCAAAATTTGCTACAATGTAGTTATTGAGCTACTGTCATCATCAGTGCCTGCCTTTTATTTTTATAGATCAAAATTAATACTTTAATTGTATTTTGTATTATAATATTTAAAGCTTAGCTTTGCTCAAACTTCTTTGTAGAGACTTAATTTATTGACAGAGTCATAAGCTAAAAATTAAGAATGTAGTGTTATAGGACTTGTTTTAATTAAACTTCCTTTTTTCTCTTTTTTTATTTATTGTCACGGATTTAAGAGCTATGCCTCACTTGCGCTACACAATCTAAAATGATCAGCTTTTCAGGAAAAAAAAATTTTCTAATACATCGAAGAGTTTTATTTTTTTTTTGAAGGTGTTAGGAAAACTTTTTTTCCTAGTCTTGTAACCTATAAACTTTAATAAGAACATTTAAATCACATAACCACACACTATTTGAGATTATTTTAGCAAGATGTCTACAATTGCAGCCTCTTCAGGTTCCAATGCTACTTTTCAAACTAGATCAAAACCTCAAGAAATCCGTAAGGCTAACATCATTGCTGCAAGATCTGTAGCTGATGCCATCAGAACATCTTTAGGACCAAAAGGTATGGACAAGTTGATAAAAACGTCCAAGGGTAAAACAATCATTTCTAACGATGGACACACTATTTTAAAAGAGATGGCCATATTGCATCCAGTTGCCAAAATGTTGGTCGAGGTCAGTAAGTCACAAGATATAGAAAGTGGTGATGGTACGACTTCTGTCGTCATCCTTACTGGAAGCTTGCTGCATGCATGTGAAAGACTATTGAACATGGGTATTCATCCAATGATTATTGCTGAGACTTTCCAAGAGATTGCAGCCAGATGTTGTCAAATATTGTATGATGATTTGGCTTTGAAAATTGATCTTCATAATGATTACCAAACTTTGGTCAAAGCAGCTTCCACATCTTTGAGCTCTAAAATTGTTAATCAATACAGTCACAAGCTAGCTCCTTTGGCTGTTGACTGTGTTTTGAAGTTGGCTGGTGACAGACCCAACGTATCTGATGATGATTTAACTCATAACGGTATCAATGTTGACTTAAGCAATGTCAGACTTATAAAGAAACTGGGTGGTACTATTGATGATACTGAAATGGTAAATGGTGTTTGCTTGACCCAAACTGCTGTTAAGTTAGCTAATGGTCCTATCAGAATGGAAAAGGCTAAAATTGGTTTGATCCAATTCCAAATTTCTCCACCAAAGCCAGATACCCAAAACAATATTATTGTCAATGATTACAGACAAATGGATAAAATCTTGAAAGAAGAGAGAGCCTATCTATTAAACATTTGTAAGAAAATAAAGAAATCCAAATGTAACGTATTACTGATTCAAAAGAGTATTCTGAGAGATGCGGTTAATGATATGGCTTTACACTTTTTAGCTAAGCTAAAAATAATGGTTGTTAAAGACATCGAAAGGGATGAAATTGAATTTTTATCTAAGTCTTTAGGCTGTAAGAGTATTGCTGATATAGATTTGTTCACTGAGGATAGACTAGGTCAAGCTGACTTGGTAGAAGAAATTGACAGTGATGGATCTAGAATCTTGACTATCACAGGTATAAAACAACAATCAAAGGTTGTGAAGGATCAAAATAGAGAATCTACTGAATCTTTTGATCAAGGTATTTCTAAGTTATCTCAAGAAAAGACCAATTTACATGAAAAGGAAAAAGCAAAACTGAATGAAGTTGGTAGTGATGCAACATCTACCAAGTCTACTGGCGGTAGTTATTCTTCCACAACTGAAGATACAAGTGGCATCAATAAAGAAAACGTTTATAAAAGATATTATCAGCAATCAACCGAAGTCACTGAACCTACGGTTTCGGTGATTATTAGAGGTGCTAACAACTTGATTCTGGATGAAACTGAAAGATCTATTCATGATGCTTTATGTGTAATAAGATGTTTGGTTAAAAAGCCAGCCTTGCTCCCAGGTGGTGGTTGTCCTGAAATATATCTGTCTAGAAAACTAACAAGTGAAGCAAATTTATTATCTGGCTCCAGACAACAATGTTTCCAAGAGTTTGCCAGAGCTTTGGAAATTATTCCTGTTACTTTGGCTGAGAATAGTGGTATGAATTCCGTAAATGTTATTACTGAATTAAAAAACAAGATGGCAGAAGGTAAGCGATTTGCAGGGTTATCCGCTAGAAGAACCGGCTCTATTGACAACGTAGTCGAAGAACATATTCTACAACCACTTTTGGTCAGTACTAGTGCTATTACATTGGCAGCTGAATGCTGTAAGAGTATTTTAAGAATTGACGATATTAACTTCAGTAGATAAGTCCTAAAAATTTTGATTTATTATGTACAAAGGCTTATGCTTTTTTTCATATATATTGGTAACTGTTATCTCTATGACACTTGCATCAAAGAACTAATATATTGGTAACTACTTTTTTCAAAAGAAATATATAGGATACAAAAAAGTAGCTGTGTTATTTCAAATAAGAACGAATAATCTTAGGTCCTAGATAACTCAACCCTGACAGTACAGTAGTTGTACTGACGAGTATTCCAAAATATTTAAAGAAGAACTCTAGATGCTCTACATTCTCCTGCTTTTTTAGATCACATTCTTTGGCATCGTTTTCCTTTTTATATACCAAAAAAACAAACAATCCACCTATATAAAACAACTGAAGGGCAGTGTTTGCTTTGCTAATATAGGTGGGTTTCACTTGAAGCAAATTTATATTTTCTTGTGTTATGAAGTTGTTTTTTTTATTTTGCAGAAAAGATAAGAATGATTTACCAATCAATAATGAATCTTTTAGTATGAATAAACTAAAAACATACGTTGGAATCACTTGATACAATCCGCAAATTGTACTCAGAACTAATATTTTATCCGCGAGAGGATCCAGTATTGATCCCAGTCTTGTATTCATGTTGTATCTTCTAGCTATGAATCCATCCAGAAAATCAGATATGGCTGCATATGAAAACAACGAAATGGAAGTCGTGTAATCTTGATGGATTAACGAATAAGTTATGAGTGGAGTCGATATTATTCTTGACAGTGTTATCAAATTTGGAATAGTATTGACCTCTTTCAACACACTCTTAATGCTATTGTTCTTTTTTGTATCTACTTTAAGGTCGTCCGATTTGTTGTTTTTTGTCGAGTAGAATTTCTTCTTGATTAAGTTGTATGTGAAAGTCTTCCTTAAGATACGATTTCTGTTTTGAATTAAACTATGATGTGGCGTAAGGCCATTGTTTAGAAGCACAAATCCTTTTAGCATTTGTGAAAGTTTTTATTTGTTTTACTTAATTATGTTTTTGCTCTGAATTTACACAGATGTTTTTAGGTTTATACTCTTCCATTAGATTTCAATTTTTCATTGTATTGTTACAGAACTTGAAGATGAATTTTCTCCTGTTCAAAAATTTTTGAAAGAAAATTAAAAGAATAAAATTATTTTTGACTCAAAGGAAGAATATGCTCTTAAAAATAGTTTATGATCTGAACAACAAAAGTCAGGTGTAAAGCATAATATGTTCTTGAAACGGAAGTATATTTTCATATGTATTTTCATTTTATGTAGTCTTAACAACATGACTATCAAAAATTTCAACAAATTAAAATTATTAACAAAACATAACATCATATGCATGGTTGCCTTTTTTAAAGAATAGATCACTATCAACAAACTTTTAAAAAAAAACTTTCCAAAAAATAAACTCAAAGTGAAACGAAGGCAACTCAAAAGCAACTAACAATATATAAAGAGAGTGTCTCTTAAATTTTAATTTTTCCTTTTAAATCTCAGAAATCATTTACAGTGTATTGTAACTCAACCAGACAGCTTTCTGATAGTAACTTTCTGCTTAAAAATGAATGTTTTAGTATACAACGGTGAAGGCAGCTCTTCTGAAACTGTGAAACACACAACGAATCTTTTGAAATTGCATCTGGAGCCATATTACTCTGTTCAACCAATCTCAAAAGAACAGTTACTTAATGAGCCTTGGTACGACACGACAAAGTCAAAAATGTTAGTTTTCCCTGGTGGATATGATACTCCTTATGTCAAGCTGTTATCCTTAGAAAACAATAAAATTAAAAACTTGATATTAAATAAGTTTCACAAAGGTATTGTTTTAGGTATTTGTGCTGGTGGATATCTATTGTCAGACAGAATTGACTTTAGAATTCCAAATCAACATATTAAGCAAGAAAGACCTTTAAAGTTATTTCCAGGTTTGGTCAGAGGACCTCAGTTTGATGGGTTTCTTTATGGAGATAATTCGGGTGCTAAAGTTGCTAAAGTGACATGTAACTTAGGATTGAATATACCATCTTTTCAAACTAATGGATTTTTTAATGGTGGAGGTTGTTTTATTGTTACAGAGAAGTATGATAATGTTGAAGTTTTAGCCACATACGATGATGAGTCAGACCTTAAATCCTATAAAGATCAGAATGAAGACGAGCTTAGTGATGAATCACTAGGTAAAAATCTACCTGCTGTTGTTTTATGCCATCCTACTACTCCTTCAGAGTGTATTGCCGTTATGATGGGACCACATTTGGAGTACATTCCAAAAATCATGACTACCTCTTCAGACAAAGCAAGCAACTATCATGCAGGTATGATTGAAAAATTAAATGCAGAATGTGATTCTAGGGATTTGTTTTGGAAATCATTGTTTAAAAGATTGGGCCTAAAGACTAATCAATCAACTAAATCCAAAAATTTTGGAAATGATTTAACTTTGACACCTATGTATCTGCATTACAAAAAAACTAAGGATATAGGCTCTGTCATTGAACCAAAGGATGATGTCATAAAATGTGAAGCTGATATCTTCCAAATATTTAATGGCTACGACAATAAGTCGATCTCTACAAACCACAAAGGTATCTTTGAAGTTGAAGCGACTGAAATACCAAAATCTATTATCTTACCAAACAGTGAACATGATAACAATAGCAATGAAAGAACTCCTTTCTTTAACTCTAAAAAGTTCTACAGTATGCTTTCTCCAAATAACAGCTTGGCAGAGATATTGCTTTTGACTGAAAAAATATCATCAACATCTGCATTGTTGGATGCTAATCCAAGCTTGATGAAGCATGTATTCAAGGGTAAAAGTGTTTTGAATGTTGGAGAGGTTCAACTGATGGGAAAGGGTAGATCAGGAAATGTCTGGGTTTCTCCTAGAGGTGTTTTGGCACAAACCGTTTCCAAGAACTTTAGTGAAAACAATGTTGGACTAAAAGTTTTTTATCTGCAATACATCTCAGCTTTGGCAATGTGCGATGCCCTAAGAGACTACTTTAATCCTACAAGCCCGTACAATAATTTTTCAACTGCATCTTCCTCTTTCAGATTGCCAAAAACAGATGACGAAATCTGCCCAATTCCTGTGGTTATCAAATGGCCAAACGATCTCTACATTTTAAAGCCTTCCTACTATCACAGTCATTTCAAAGAATCTGGACTAACACTAGAAGAGTTTATCAAGACCTCTATTGAAGGCTCTACTGTCGATACACACAACTTTACTAAAGTTGCTGGAATTTTGCTAAACCTTAAATATACCACTAAATGGGAAGTTTTAATAGGAATCGGTGTCAACTGCTTTAACAGACATCCCAACCCTTGTATTGCAGAGTGGGTAGAAATCATAAATTCCCATCATAAAGCTTTTAATAGCTTGGAACAACCAGATGAATTGAATTTTGAAAGAATTGCCGCAAGATACTTAAACTGTTTGGACTCTTGGCTGAACCACTTCGAAAAGTTTGACAATCCTGCTATATTGCAATCGTTTTTGAAAAGATACTATAAGCACTGGATGCACTCTGGTCAGCTTGTTACTTTGGCTGATTTTAGTCATACTCAATGTAGAATCATGGGCATTTCAAGTGATTATGGGTATTTGGAAGTCAAGGACATTACCAATGGCACTGTTTATCAACTGAAGCCTGATGGTAACAGTTTCAATATTTTTGATGGACTGATTAGTAAAAAAATTTAGATTTAACTGATACTATTTCTACAGTTGATATTACAAGAGTTACATCAGTTCTTTTTTTTTTTACATAATTAATTACTTTTTGTATATAACTTTCATCTTGAAAATTTTACAATTGTATTTTCACTAAGCTTTGTCTTCTTCACTTTCTTCCATGTTTGCATCTTTTTCTTCACTGTATGCATTTGAGCTACTGCCAAATTCAGGAGCAGTTGGAGAGCCATAACTTGGTGCAGTTGGTGAACCGTAGCTAGGAGAAGATGGGCTATAACTTGGAGAAGTTGGACTGTAACTAGGAGAAGCAGGGCTATAGCTTGGAGAGGTTGGGCTATAGCTTGGGGAAGTTGGACTATAACTTGGAGAAGTTGGAGAATAACTTGGAGAAGTTGGACTGTAACTTGGGGAAGTTGGAGAATAACTTGGAGAAGTTGGACTATAACTTGGAGAAGTTGGACTGTAACTTGGAGAAGTTGGAGAATAACTAGGAGAAGTTGGACTATAGCTTGGTGAAGTTGGACTGTAACTAGGAGACGTTGGAGAATAACTTGGAGAAGTTGGAGAATAACTTGGGGAAGTTGGACTGTAACTTGGAGAAGTTGGACTGTAACTCGGAGAAGTTGGACTGTAACTTGGAGAAGTTGGACTGTAACTAGGAGAAGTTGGAGAATAACTTGGGGAAGTAGCTGAGTATCCAGGAGATGTTGGTGAATAGCCAGGACTACTTGGTGAATAACTTGGAGAAGCCGCAGAGTTTCCGTAGCCAGCTGAAGGAGAAAAGGCACTTCCTCCGAAACCTGGAGATGTATCACCTCCGAAACCTGGAGAAGAAGTGCTACCACCGTAAGCAGTTGAATTTTCATAATCAGTATTGTATGCAGTAAATCCGCCTGCAAGAGCTTCAGAAGAACCAGCATCAACAATAGGAGAAAACATCAACTCGTCACTCATGTCTATGTCACTACTCTTTAAGCCCATTTCGCTGTTATAAGGAGTTGTAGTACCATCTTCCATAGCACTCTTCAATAATAATGGAACCTCCTCAGGCATATACTTACTCAAGGCTTCATCATCAATCATAACATCAAAAGTACCAGTACCAATAGGAGGTATTTGACCCAATATAACATTTTCTGACACACCTCTACAATCGTCTACTTCAGCAGCAGCACCAGCTTCCATCAAAATTTCAACAGTCTCTTCGAAAGAACATCTCATCAAAGCACCAGTGTCAGCTCTATTAAAACCATGTCTAGTAATAGACATCAAGAAACCAGGTGAAGTCATAACATCAACCAACAATGAAGTATGTCTATAGTTAACATAAGAACCATCAGATGCAATAACATTATAGACTTCCTTGTACAAAGCGGCTCTACCAGCCTCAATACCTAAAACATTCATAATATCAATGAAACTGTTGGTATAAATTCTTGAAGCATCAACACCAGGAACTATCATGACTTCAAACAGATTAACACCATCCGTTTCAAGAACCCATTCAGGTATTTTATGATAGTCACCAGTTTCAGGGTTGATAATCTTTCTGTCATATTGCATCAATACAACTCTTTCAATATCCTTGACACCTCTCAAAGTAATTGTTTCCAACATATTGTTTTCAATTCTCTTCAGCATGTGATCTTCTTCAGCTTCGGTGTCTTCGTCCATCGAGTTAGCATCTCTGATGACTCTACATCTAATAACCAACTTTTCTGCATTATCTTCACTCCAAATGACGTTCAAATCATTTTCAAATGTGTTTTTAATCTTTGAACCAATTTGAGCCATTGTTAACTTCTTATCATTCAACGAGTGTCTATCCAATTCCAATCTTAATAACCAAGGAGAATAGTTTTCTAGATTCTTTCTTTCATCATCAGTTATGATGGTAGAGTACATGAACATCATTTCTTGATCATCTTCAATACAAGTTTCCAATGGATCAGGGTCATAGTAAATTTCAGAAGCGATTGTGACACTCTTCAAAGACGTGTGCTCAATCTTGGATCTAATGATGTTAGCAGTTTCATTAGTGGCACCATACTCTTGATCTAAATAAACAGTCAAACTTGGAGTCTTCATAGTTTTAGCAACATTCAAAATTTCTTTTAATCTAGGAACACCTGAAGTAACCTTCTTAGAAGCAACACCAGCAAAGTGGAAAGTATTCAAAGTCATTTGTGTGGCAGGTTCACCAATAGATTGCGCAGCCAAAACACCTACCATTTCACCTGGATGAACGATGGACTTTTGGAATTGGGAGGCAATGTTGTCAATGACCCATTTCAAGGTTTGTCTGTTCAATCTAAATTCTTGGATGACTCTCTTAACAGACAATCTTGATCTTATCAAACAGCAGAATAAAGTAATCGCATTTTGCTGGGCTTCTTGTAGAATGGTATTCTTACCTCTAACAACAATCAATCTGTTTTGTAGTTCTTTAACAGATTCAATAATTTCTGGAATTGTTAAGTCAGAAGGCTTTGTGATGTCAATCTTGAAAGTATTTTGAGCATTTTGAATAATTCTTCTGATGTTACCAGGTAATGGCCAGTTATTTTCACCGTCGGCAAAGACTTTTCTCAAAGTAATTCTATCAGAGATTAATTGTTTATATTCTTGGTTTAGCATAGCTTGGATTTCCTTATTGCCAACAACTTCTGAACCAGACTCCAATAATAATCTGACCATCTGGGTATCCTTATTCATAACATCTAATCTATACTTCTTTTCAAATGCAGCATCAGATCCAGGAATAGTATCAATAGATTGTTTTTCTACATGACCAGCATCTAAACCATCCTCACCATAGATAAATTGAATAACATTACCCAAAGAGTTTCTAGTTGTACCATCATAATGGACCATGATATCTTCTAATGCTTTAACTAATCTTCTTTGAATATAACCGGTTTCTGCAGTCTTAACAGCAGTATCAATTAAACCTTCTCTACCACCCATAGCATGGAAGAAGAATTCTTGTGGTGTAAGACCTCTTAAATAAGAGTTCTCAACAAAACCTTTAGACTCAGGAGAGTAGTCATCTTTAGAGAAGTGAGGTAAAGTTCTATCAGCAAATCCGAATGGAATTCTTTTACCTTCAACAGATTGTTGACCAACACATGCAGACATTTGGGCAATATTAATAAAGGAACCTTTAGAACCAGAGCTTACCATTTGTTTGACATTGTTCAAAGACTTCAAATTAACTTCAGCAGATCTACCAGCTTTATCTCTAGCTTCATTTAGGTATCTGACTACATTATCTTCAAATGACTCTCTTAAAGTCATACCGTGCTTGGCAGTTAGCAAGTTTTCTTGAGCTTCCTTTGTAACCTCTTCTACCTTCACTTTGGCAACAGCTATAGCTTCAGTAATTTCAATCATGGTTTTCTCATCAGCAATTGTATCACCAATACCAATAGAAAAACCATTATGCAAAAACCAATAGTTAACAACCTTTTGTATGTTACCAAATAATTTGGCACAGACATATGGTCCTTTTTCTTTGGTAACAACATGAATCAAACCACCTGCTGAGGAGCCAACTGTCTTTTTGTCTACAACACCAAAGATAATTTCACCATCCATAACTAATATACCATTGTCTTTTGGAGAGAGCATAGTAGTTCCGTCATCAAATCTTTGCAAATGAATACCTTTTGGAATAGCCATTGATAAAAGCTGCTTACCTGACCATAAAGGCTTAGGTTTAACTATGGCAGGAGGAGGAACAATGCCATCCCAATCTGGAATCCAGTATAACATATTTAGAACCTGTTCATAATCAATAAACGTGTTTCTCAAAGTCATCTTTCTAACACCACACAATGTATCCTGAACAATACCCATACAAGGTTTATTGGATTGTGGAGAAACAATTTGTAATGGTACAGCACATAATAAAGACAGCTCAGCTTTAGTTTCTTCACTTTGTGGGACGTGCAAATTCATCTCATCACCATCAAAATCTGCATTATATGGAGAAGTGACAGATAAGTTTAATCTGAACGTAGAATAAGGCATGACTTTGACTCTATGTGCCATCATAGACATTTTATGCAATGAAGGCTGTCTATTGAAAAGAACGGGATCTTCATCAACAATGTGTCTTTCAACTTTCCAACCATATTGAAGTTGCAAATCCCCAGCTCTCTTGTTGTATCTCAAGTCAATTCTAGTTCCATTATCCCTTATAACATACTTAGCACCAGGATGTTGATTAGGACCATTTTTGACCAATTCGGTTAATCTATCGATATTATAAGGAGTAACGATTTCGGGGTATGTTAAGGTCTTGGCAATAGAAAGAGGAACACCGACTTGATCTAATTCCAAATTTGGGTCACCTGATATAACAGTTCTTGCTGAAAAGTCAACTCTTTTACCCATCAAATTGGATCTAATTCTACCTTCCTTACCTTTTAATCTAGCTCTGATGGATTTGACAGGTCTTCCAGACTTTTGCAAAGCTTGAGGTTGACCAGCAATATCGTTATCCATGTATGTGGCAACATGATATTGCAACAATTTTTCAAAATCGTGAATTACATGCTGTGGTGCACCCTCAATTTCAAGCTTTTGAACATTGATGTTAGCTTTCAAGATATCACCCAGTTTATAGGTTAAATCATCTTCACCTCTTTGAGATTCATTGAAAGCAACACTTGGTCTTACACATGGTGGTGGAACTGGTAAAACAGTCAATAACATCCATTCAGGTCTAGAGTAGTCTTCGTCGAACCCTAGTCTCCAACAATCTTCAAGAGATATGTGTCTGAAAATATTCAAAACCTCTTCAGGAGAAATATTTCTTTGTTCAGGTTCATCGTCATCATCGTCATCGTTGTTGTTAGCATTTGGTTTCTTTTTGAATTGAGCTAAAAACCCAATACCATTAAATTTAATTTGAGGTTGAACATGGCCACATCCACCTCTTGATATGTGTATGTTGTTAACGACAACATCAGTTTCACATGTTGAGATTGCTTTACAAATAGTCCAAACGGCATTGAATCTCTTTTTTGGGTCTTTCAATCTAATAGCTTGCTTGAATAATGGATCAAATTCGTCTTGCAATAACTTACCACAATGAATACAGACAGATTCTAATACCTTTTTGATTCTGCCTAAAAACGCTATGTTAAAAACAGGTTTGGCTAATTCAATATGACCAAAATGTCCAGGACAATCACTCATACCTTCGTGACAAGTTTGACACATGTTATTTCTATCTACAGAACCTAATAACGGAGAATTTAACCCGTTTAAGATAGGTTGACCTTTTTCATCAAAAGTGTCAGCAGTGGATATCTTTAAGACAGAGATAGCACGGACTTCTTCAGGCGAGAATAAACCAAATTGAATTTCTTTGACAGTTCTCAATGGAGCACTGGAGTATGATTCTTGCATAATTGATGTATTTTCGTTTTTGCTGATATTTTACTAATATGTGTATCTTTTTTTCTTTTTTTTTTTTTCTTTTGGGCTGGCTTATAGAACAGTGGATTAAATTGCTTGTATGAAGTAGTTAATCTGGTTCTCTTTATCAATTAGTCAGTTTTACTTTGTTAAAAAACAAATTGTCTTGAATTACTTTTTAGTGATTGAAAAAAAATTATAAATTATGATTTTTATTGGCAATGTACTGTATTCACTTATAAATATGTTTGGATAAAAACAGGTGGTAACACAGTCAAATAGCGAACTTGGCGGAAGTTGAGTACTATAGACTTTCTAAAAGAAGAATTTATCAATATGTATAAGCAAAAGGTGACTCTTGACTTTTTTTTCTCAGTATTTGTGTATTGTTGCTTTGCAGTGGGTTTGCTTGCAGTCTTAAACAGATGAAAATACAAATACAAAGGGGTAAGGAAAAGAAATATTTAAAGAATATATTATATTAAATATCTACTTTTATTCGTCAAAATATTTTTGATGGTTTTGTTGAACTGTTTATAAATATATTGCTTATATCAGAGTACTACTACAAATATATGAATAAAAAAGAAAACACAAGGGTTGACCGACAAAAAAAATTTTCAACACCCAAAAAAAACAAGAAAACTCTCAAAAAAATCAGTCGGAGAAAAGCAATACCAAGCAGAAAAGAAAAATTTTCTATGCACACTTTTCTCAGTACGTGGAAAAACACACGGACGCCCAAAAAGGAAAAAGTAAATTATAAGGTTTTTTACCCTGCAATATATATCTGCGAGCCTTTTAAATTGTAGCATCATGAACCTTTTTTGAAGACACGAATACTATTACTCAAACATCTTAGATAAATTCTTTTTTTCCTTATCATGAAGATCTTTTTTCAGTTTTTTAGCATCGTTGATAGCTTTGTGAATAGCTGGATCACTAGCTGAAAACATTGTAGCAAACTCTAGGTCAGTCAATGCCATATCTGGGTTTTTTAAATGATGGTAGGCTAATCCTCTTCTGTATAAAGCTTTTGCTTTTTGTTTATCTTCAATGTCCTCTAAATGTAATATTTTCGTAGTAGGTTCAAGAGCTTGTTTGTACTTACCAACTTTAATACAGCATATGGCTATGTTATTGTATAAAACTATCTTCAAGTTTTTTAGTTCTTGTTCATCATTTTTTGGCAGGTCATCAGGCATATAGGTTTCAACGTAGTTTAATGCTTTCGAGTACTTAGCTAAAGCGGCATCATATTTCTTTTCTTTAAAACATTTAGCAGCAATGTCCTTCACTTTAGTTGTACCGTCGATAACACTCTTATAAGAAGATGTGTCAATTCTAGATTCATCTTCCAAGAATGGTTCCCAATCATCACCAAATTCATCTGCCTTCAACTTTTCGGCATCTTCACTGACGCTGAAGTCATCTGGCAAGACGCCACAATCAACTATGACCACATCATCCAGAGGTTTGTCGTTTTCTGTTGGTAGGTTTTCAATTTTTTTGACAGTTCTTTTTCCAAATATAACTTCACCAAAAACAACATGCTTACCATCTAGCCATTCGGTTTTGGCAACAGTAATAAAGAACTGTGATCCATTGGTATTCGGGCCTGCATTTGCCATGGATAGTAAATAAGGTCTATCGTGTTTGTGAATGAAGTTTTCATCTTCAAATTTTTCACCATAGATAGATTCACCACCTGTTCCATCACCTCTCGTAAAATCACCACCTTGTAGCATAAACTTTGGAATTACTCTGTGAAATATAGAATTTTTGTATGACAATGGAGTGTCAGGCTTTGTGGTAGCAAAGCCCTCATTGCCTTCACAAAGCTTATAGAAGTTTTCTGAAGTCTTAGGAACATCTTCGAAAAGATTGAATATTAATCTTTCAGGTTCGGATCCACCAATAGATATATCAAAGAATGTCTTCTTTCCCATGATATCTAGTTTTCAAATCTTTGTTGTCTGGTTTTCATTCAGTGTTGTGAGTGACTATAAAACAAGACCAGCTATGATTAAATATTCTTCGATTGTGTCAAAAAAAATGTGTATTCAAAACAAATGGTTAACCACAATTACGCGTTTAAAAAAAAAAAAAGATATATGCTTGAATTGTTTTTCTAGAAAATTCCATCTTAAAATCTTTGCTTGACGATAGCTAGAATGTTTCCAACTAAACACACTACTCTGAGTAGAAGCTATCTTCAATTTCTTCATCAACTTCAATATCACTGTTAGAGTCACTATCGATTGATTCCGCTTCACTGAGTAATTCATCCTCAGAGCTTAATTTGTAGCTTTCCTCGTCATCGCACTCATCTTCATCTGTATCCAAATCCGACATACTCATCTGAAGATTTAAATTTAAACCTTTCAAGATACCTCTTTCTTTTAAATCGATAATGTCAATATCTTTTTTCCTTGCTTCATTGACAATATTTTCTGAGCTCAGGAGATCTAAAAAATCATCATCATAAGAGTTTTTAATTCTTCCTAAGGCATTATAATTTCTATCCTCTGTTTGCTTTAAAGTATCTTGCTGTGTTAAGCCTTTCAAATGACCATTATCGACAATTATTCTTCCTGTTTTCAAATCAACGACATCACTTAAAGTGTCATCCTTTGCCAATTTCTCGTATTTGGAGATGATTGTTTTCCATGAATTAGCTAAATTTTTATCAGCTTTGTTATGTTTCTCAGTTAATTCCGAATCCGTATAATTTCTTATGGCCTTATGAGTGTCTATAGATAAAACATACTTCTTGTTGTCTACAACAATTCTATTTCGTTCATTTAGTTTTCTCTTTCTAATAGCATGTTTTTTTTCCAAATAATCTCCATCAGATCCGTAAACTCTCTGATACTTTGGCAGTATCGGCTTAGGTAGTTCTTTCCTATTTGTAGGGATCTCAGGATCTACAAATTTGAATTTCTTAGGTTTGCTTAGTGGTTTTTCTATTGTCCTCAGTTCACTGTTTTCATTTAGCACTTTTACTTCTTTAGTTTTTTCTTTTATGCTTTTTGTATCTGGTAACTTGCCTTCTGTGTGTTTATTACCTTGATCAGTATGGTTATCATCACTGTCTGAGTCCAAGAACTCATATACTAAATCCCCCGTATTGGGTTTCGTTACACCCTCATTTAGCGGTATACCTCCAGGCTTCTTTTTCAAAATTTTCTCAAAGGGATTACGGTTACGAGATTTGTTTGTATTCATTGTGAGTATCTCGGGCTGCTTCATTTATTTTGGAATGAATTTAACATTTGAAAATCATGAAAAAAAAATTACAAGAGATTAAAAAAATAATAATAATTGTTGTTTTCGCGTTATGCCATATGGCTAAGAAAAATATGAACACCTCTACTAGCTTATCCTTGAATAGCGGCCGTTTACTGTGTTTAAGGAACAACAAGACTATACTTTATTCTAACAGTATAGAAGAGATAGTTTTATCTACACAGTTAGTCTTTTAATTCACGTTCACATTGTTCCTTTGATTTATCATTTTGATAGGTTCGTTGTGGGTTTTTATTCTTTTCCCAGCACTCCTTGAACCATGACATTTCATATGTACACTTTCTCCAATCCACAGTATCAGCATGGCAGAGATGCAATATAAGATTTTGAAGGTAGCATCCTGTTTCATATATTCGTTTATCGTATTCTTCCAGGCCTTCAAGTGAGTTGGCATCGTCTTTGATTTCTTGAAATTGTTCAAGAGCTTCCTTGTAGTACTTGCTTTGTTCCATTTATTTTGATCTTTTAAAGTTTTAGTGGATTTAAAATTTTAGCAATGCTGGGAATAAGTTAATTATTAGTCTATTTGTTATGCAGATATATTCTTATCTTATTATTTTGTTAATCTTTCACAAATTATGTTAATGATGGGTATCTGCTTGATCGTAGTTAGCGTTGCCATTATAATAGCGACTCTGTAAAGAATGTCTTGTTATTTGTTTGAAATGGTCATCATGTGACTATGCGCTTATATCCGAATAATAGGGGGAAAA
This sequence comes from Hanseniaspora lachancei, assembly GCA_030567275.1. Taxonomy (NCBI): domain Eukaryota; kingdom Fungi; phylum Ascomycota; class Saccharomycetes; order Saccharomycodales; family Saccharomycodaceae; genus Hanseniaspora; species Hanseniaspora lachancei. Next base: position 26,112 of record JAJLRX010000240.1, on the reverse strand, counting down.
AATTTTATCGAGTGTGAAAGAATTTGGTGTGTGTGATTTATTTATTTTTTTTTTTTTACAGCAAAGACGGAAAAGTTTTTTTTTTCTTAGGATGTTGTTTACTATGCTGGCAATGTTGACAATTATGTTTATTTTTATTTTTCAAATTCCCCTATATAAAGTGTCAATTATTTCGAGATGTTTTCTTCATTTAAATAAGAACCAAATACAAAACAAATACGAAGATTTTAAGGTTTGAATTGAACTGTCCTCATAAAACCTTTTACTATAACAAAAAGTCTTCCTAAACCTTTCTCACTCAAAATAAAGAATTATGGTTGTTTTGAAGTCATTTGAAAAATCATCCACATTTGCCTGGTCCAATGACAAACGTCCATTGCTTGCATTGGGTTCATTAAGTGGTAAGATAGATGCTAGCTTTAGCAATGACAGTACTATAGAAATTATGGATACATTCGCTACAGAGGAGCAAGAAGCTAGTCTAGCAAAAATCAATGCTTCATCCAAGTTTTTAGATTTGGCCTGGTCCGAAGACGACTCAATAATTGCAGGCGCTTTAGAGAACGGAATTGTTGAATTTTACTCCTTTAATAAATCAACCAATGACTTGAAGATCATCAACAGTTTCAAGAGTCATTCATCTGCTGTTCAATGTTTAAGCTTCAGCAAGGTTAATAAGAATTTGCTGGCCACAGGTGACTCTAAAGGTCTAATTAATGTTTGGGATATTTCCAAAATCTCAGATTCTCAATACCAGCCATTATCTACTGGAGACTCCTTCAGCAACGTTGATGGTGTTAAGAGCTTATCATGGAATAACAAAATTGGGCATATATTGGCTTCTGCCGGATCCTCTACTGGATCTATTTCCATCTGGGACTTTAACCAAAAGAAGGAAATTCTTCATTTTAACTACCAGCATCCAACATCAAGTCAAAAGGTTAACTTTGATATTGTAGAATGGCACCCAACCTCTGGTACTATTATTGCAACTGCTTCCAATGCAGACTTGAATCCATCTATAATACTTTGGGATTTGAGAAAAACAAATACTCCATTACAAGTCTTGGAAAACAATGGACACTCCAAGGGTATTTTATCATTAGATTGGTGCTCTCAAGATTCCGGCTTATTGTTGAGTAGCTCCTCTGATTGTACAGTTGGTTTATGGGACCCAGAAATTGAAAAGGGGGTAATTCATAAATATCCAAGTAGATCCAACTGGATTTTCAAGGCTAAATTTGCTCCAGCCATACCAGATTATTTTGCTGCTGCTAGCCACGACTCAGTGATTGAGGTTCAACAATTGCAAGATTTACAGATAGATGAAAACATTGCCGAACTGCAAGAAAAATTAAGAGGCTCTGAAATAGTAGAGACGAAGCAATCAGATTTGAATGTTGAGCAATCTGAAGATGATTTCTGGAACTCCCTTTCATCCAGTACTAAACCAAATGGCTTCAACAAGGTTGTCAATGTGTCTAATCAAAATTCTAACGTAAAGAAAGCTAACCAATCTCAAAATTTTGCTGTTCACATTCCAAAATGGCTGTCTGTTGGGTCTAGAAGACCTGCTGCTTCATGGGCATTTGGTGGTAAAATGGTAAGAGTTTTACCAGATGGCAATTCTGTGTCTATCTTCACACAACCACATGCCAAGGACTCTGATAAAGAATTAAAGAAGCAATGTGACTTGTTGCAAAATGCCTTGAAGACCAAAGACTTCAATGCTATTATTAGTAAGAGATCTAACAATGCCATAAACAATAGCAACGAAGAAGATTGGAGCTTGTTAGACAAAATTTCTCTAGATGGAAAAAATGCTTTCTTTACTGAAGCTTTAGCGTTGGATGGAGAATCAGTTGAAAAGTCAGATGCGGAAAAGGAAGAAGACGAAGAGTTTTTTGAAAAGTTGGAACAAGAAAAGCTTGACCTTTCTGGCATCGCCCAAAACTACGAACTTGGCTCTGATGAAATTTTAAGATCTCTTATCAAAAAGGACTTGAAATCAGCAGTTAACAACAAACTAAATAGTGGTGATTTATTAGAGGCTTTGGTCATAGCACATGTTTCCAAAAACGAGGATTTAAAAGAAAAAGTACTAAATGAATACTTTGTTAAGAAGGCCAAATCTTCAAAGACTGCAAGATTATTGTATGCTTTGTCTGAAAACAAATTAGACGATATAATTGAAAAGACTGATGTGTCTGAATGGAAATTTGTTTACAATTCCATCACAAACTACGTTAGTGATGCTGCCGAACAGAAGAAGTTCTATTCTGCATTAGGTGAAAAGCTTTACAAATCTGGAAATAGATACGATGCTTTGATCGTATATATGTCTGCTGGTATTCTAGAAAAGATAAGCTCCATTTGGTATGACGAGTTAGAGGAAATCGAAGAAGCATTGAGATCATCCAAAAATACTGCTTATGAGGCTCACTTAGAGAGTTTGACTGAGTTTGTTGAAAGATTCTCTTGCTTTGTCAACTTTTTTGACTCTGGCAACAACAGCAATTCATTAATTGGAGGTAACCCAAATATTGTTAGCATTGTGCTAGAATTTGTTAATGTTGTTTGTGCCAATGGTAACTTTGATCTAGCCTTGAACTTCTTGGACATTTTACCAAGTGATAATGCTGATGTTGCCACTGAAAAGCAAAGGGTCATGATTGCTTCAGGTAAGTCAAAATCCCCAGCCAACCAAGGAAAGTATCAGAATGGTGCCAAGGCTCAAGTTCAGGCCAGAAAGATCATGCCGGTAACTCAGTTTATCAATACATCAATGACACAAACTCCTTCTACAACCAGCACAAGAAGTAATTTAGCCAACAGTGTTCCAACGAAGCCATCCGATGTCACTGCCATAAAGTCTAGTGAATCTATATACGCTTCAGTTGCTCCTGTAAAAGCTGGACATGCCAAAGCAGCCATGTATGCACCACCGGTGCAACAGCCTTTACCACATGCACCAGTTTCTGCCGCAATGAGTACACCAGTTGGAACTGTTAACGTTGCACAACCTAAGTTTGTAAATCCATACATGCCTAAGGCTACCATTGTATCATCATCCACTCCACCAGTAGATACACACAATTCAACTCCATCTTTTGCTACACCACCGCCAATAGGAAGAACTTCAATCAAGCCTCAGTTTGTTACCAGCAATTCTGCAACTGAAGTTAGAGAATCTCCAAATAAGGCACCATCTGACATGGTATCCGGTCAAAAACCAATAGGAAACAAGCACGCCAATGCGGGTTGGAATGACTTTGCCTTGCCATTGCCGGATACTGTTATGAGAGCCAAGCCGATTGCAGTCAAAAAAGAACCATCTGTAGTTAACACTCCAGTTGAGCAATTATCAGCTGTTTCTAGCAAGCCTAAAGTAGCACACATGTCCGCTCCACCACCGCCACCTAAGGCTGCTATGAGAAATTCGTCCAGTAAAAACATTGCTGAACAGGCAGAGAAGGCAAGAACCAGAATTCTATCTGAAAAGTCAACAAAGTATGCACCATTGGGCTTAAATCCAATTCAAGCAACTCCATCACCTAACACGCCACCTATTGTTAGTCCTTCTATTGTTGCCAATAAGCCTCCGGTGCAAGAACAACCTAAATTTACTAATCCATACGCTCCACCGGAGATGAAGAGTCCAATTTTGAGCAGAAATAGCAGTGTCAATAAGTTTGCTCCTCCTCCTACAAGCGCTGCACATGGAGCTTCCCGGGGAAACAATGTTGCAGCTCCCGTATCTATTCCACCACCACCGGTAAAGAGACAATCTACATCTGTGGTCTCTGCTCCTCCTATAATCAACAAGAAGCCAGAAGCTGTTGAAATCATTCCAGAAGCAACTGATGCTCCAGCAGAATCCAGCGTTATCTTAGAGCAAGAGAATAAAGAACTAGATGAAGAGTTTGAAGCTTACACAGAAGAAGAAAGCAAGAAAATACAAGATTACTTCTTAAGTAAATTGGATGAAGTAACGGAAGGATTAGGAGATAAATTAGGTCCTCAAATCAAAGATACAAAAAAAAGATTATTTATCATGAACAATCATTTGACTCAAAGAAACTTGATTACTGAGAGGGTTGTTATTGAGGACATTCTGAAAATAATTGAATGTTTAGAAGCTAAAAGCTTTGAAGAAGCTAAAACTCTACAAAGTAAAATATCCAATGATTATCCAGAGCAAGCGGGTAAATGGCTAACCGGGGTTAAGAGATTCATTGGATTCTCAGAAGCTCACAGTGCTACTAAGTAGTCAAACAACTTGACGAATCTATATATGAGTGCTTACATTCACAGAATTTTTCATTAGTACGAATAAATATATAAAGAAACACTATTGTGATTACGTTAATGGCCTTGTACATACACTGTTACCCTAGTGATATAATTTCTTCTTCATTCTATCAATTTTCAGTAGGGTAGAATAATAGATGGTTCTCCCCAAAAATGTTCTTTTTTTTTTTTTTCTGGTAAATTGATGAGCAGACTTTTTCTTTGAAGTCAACACGCCGATGTTCATGGGACATACGGTAACCTGTGCGTGGCATTAAACTGAACCCACAAATTAAACCACAGAAAGACCAAACTTATAAAACTGACAATTAAAAGCTCTTAAAACCCCACCTTTATATTAAAATATAAGCATAGACAATTAAACATTAAGGTAGTGTCTATTAATTTTGCTAATATTTAAAAAAGTATCATCCACATAATATCCATATAACTCTATTAACTATCTTCTTCAACGATATTATAATATGAAGTAAAACCATTCTCTGTAATACACATGTCTGAGCAAAACAATTTTAATTCAAATCTTTCTATTGTAGATGAGGAGTCAATAAATTACGAAGACTCAAAATATGGAGAATCGCTAGACATTATCATGTCTGTGTTGGACAGACTTGATGAGTTTACAGGTAAAAATACGAACAACGATTCTACCATAGTGCTGTCATCAAATCAATCAATCACACTTATCCAATCCTTGTCTAAAATAAACAACTCAACAATATCCTCAATACTTTATAGTAAATATGGTAAAGAAAATCTGGCAGAAAACAAAACTAATCATAAAATGGACTCTGAATATATTATTAATGAATTATTAAAAAGAAGAACGGAATATCGATCCATAATTGACAAAAAGCAGAATATATTGAAGAAGAGAAAAAACAAATTCAATAAAAAGAAAATCAAAAACAATCTTAACTTTATTACAGAAACAAACGATGAAGAAAAGATGAAGAATAATAAATCCCCAGAGCTTACGGCTGAAGAGAGACTACGACAGTTTAAAGAATTTTCTGAGGGTTTGAGCAAACAGCGTATCAATTGCAACACTCTAATTGAGCAGGACTCAAATAATCAATCAGAATTTGAAATAGACAACTTTCATAATTACAAATTTAAGGCTCGCAATGAATTTGATAACTGCTCAATGAATCCTTTATCGAAAAAGCCAACATTAGAATCATGGAATCAAGAGGAGATTTTGGAAAACTATGAAGAAATATTGGAAAAGTACTTGATATACTCGAGTAACTTTAAAAATCAAATAGATGATGGGAATGAATCCATCAGCGGCACAGGAAATGGTGAACTAGATGAAAATTTTCAGTTTTTCAATAACTCCATTTTCTCTAAGAAACCTCAAGAGCAATCATTGAAGATGTCATTGATAGTAGGGTTGATTGTTGCATTAGGGGGGTTAGTATATGGCTTTGATTCTGGTTTGGTCAATAACCTTATTGGGATGCGTTATTTTGTGGAGCATTTCCAAACGGGAGATAATAATGGCTTTACTAATTCTCAGATTTCAATTATAGTTACTTCACTTTCCATAGGTACATTCACCGGAGCCTTGGTGGCTCCCTATTCCATGGACAGAGTTGGTAGAAAACCTACAATTATTGCCTCTGTTTGGGTTTTTTTGGTCATAGGAAATATAGTCCAAATAACATCAGTAAATATCATAGGTTTAATAATGGGTAGACTAATTTCAGGATTTGGAGTTGGTATTTTGTCTGCCGCTATTCCAAACTATCAATCAGAAATATCTCACAAGGACATTAGAGGTGCTATTATTTGTACTTTTCAATGGGCTATAACGTGGGGGTTACTTCTTTCTTCTATAGTTTCTCAAGGTACACACAACTTGAATACAAAGGCTTCTTATCAGATCCCTATGGGATTACAATTTGTTTGGTCATTTTTACTAGGAATAGGAATGCTTTATTTGCCTGAGTCTCCTAGATACTATGTTATGAAAGGGCAACTAAATAAAGCTGCGGAAGCTTTATCGTTTGTAAGAGGTGTTCCTATCACTGATACAGTTTTGCTAGAGGAATTGGTTGAGGTCAAAGCTAATTATGATTATGAAATGTCCTTCATCACAAGTGGTGGTATTTTGGATTGTTTCAGGAGCTCTCCTACTAGATATAAACAAAGATTGAGATTATTCACTGCTGTTACGCTACAGTTCTTTCAACAATTGTCTGGTATCAACTTCATATTCTACTATGGAATTTCATTCTTTCAAAAAACCGGTATTTCCTCAACTTTTCTTCTATCACTAATAACATATGCAGTCAATGTTGTATTTAATATTCCAGGTCTGTTTTTAATTGATTTGATAGGTAGAAGGCAGTTATTGTTATGGGGTGCCATACTAATGACGCTTTTTAACTATCTTGTTGCCATTATCTCTACTGTTAAAATGCCCTATACATTAACAAGTAAAGGATTGGAAAGTTTGAAATTAACCTTTATATGTTGCTTTATTGGGGCATTTAGTGCCACATTTGGAGGTTGTACGTGGGTAGTATCTGCAGAAATTTTTCCATTGGGTATCAGATCTCAATGTACATCAATATCAGCAGCAGCCAATTGGCTTGCTAATGTTGTTTGTGCAGCAATGACGCCATTCATCTTTAACGAAGGATCTGCCGACAAAAGAAATGAAAGCAAATCCAATTATAGAATATTTTTCTTATGGGCCACATTAAATTTGCTGTCCATCTTTGCTGTATATTTCCTAGTCTATGAAACATCGGGTTTGACTCTTGAAGAAATAGATGAACTATATGTCAATTCAAAAAACTCTAGAGACTCTGTTAACGTCAATAAAACAATAAAAAGGGGGGATTCCTATGTGACTGGATTTTTGACCTTAGCCAAAAATTACAAAAATCATAAAAATAAAAAAACAAAACAACACTCAAGTGACACATCTTTCGAAGAGAATAGATCTTTGCCGGAACAAAAGCTGAATGAGACTGCTGATTCTGACTTAGCTGATAAAGATACTGCTTATAATACAGACTCTGCTCCTAAGGATAGTTCATGTTACAACCCAAACTTATCTTTAGATAATGAATTGAAAAATACAAGTGCAAAAAAATTGAGCGAAGCCTCAGATATGTCTTTAACAAAAGAACAAACAAAGCCATATGATTCAGAAATTCTGGATAGTGTCGACAAGCAACAAAAGCACGAGAATTATTCAAAGATTTTTGAGCTGTCAGGGCAGCTTCAGATGAAAGACAAGAAGAAAGATCATACAGCTAACGAAAACTTCTCATTGGGAAATGGACTTGCTATTACCATAATGCCTAGATCTATCCCCTCAACAACAGGAATTTCAACTGGCTACACAGAAAACTATGAAGACATGAAACAATTTGAAAAAGTGGATGAGGAAGATTATCAGGCATACATGGAGTTCAAAGAAGACAATTTCAAAAGCACTCAGGATCCTATATTTATTGCTAACAAAGGTTTGTCAGATCCACCTAATATCTCCTCAGATGAAGAGTGAGTATGTCCATATATAACTCTCAATAACTATGAACTTTTAATACCAATTTTTTTTATCAGAAAAAGCGCTAAAAACATGCTACTTTGGTAAATCGTAACACGAAAACGGAAATGGTTCAAGTTGAAAAATAGGGATGGATTGTTTAGAGTTTTGGGGGGGGGGTATTTTTTGCATTTCTGTAAAGAAAAAAAAAAAAAGAGCACAAACACATCAAGTTCATCTGTTCTCCCATCATCAATCTTTTACACATTAATCCAATGTACAAAAATATTTGATCAACCCAAAACCACAAATTTGAATATACAATTCAAATACTTACGGTGTGGGAGCTTTTTATTTTCATAGGTAATACTCTTTTTTTACATAAAGGCCACAATCACCAAAGTAATTCTCAATTCAGAAAACCTAACAACAATGACTGATTCCGCAGAAGGCAACGTAATTGCAGAGAGTCAAGAGCTTTTGACCTCCGAGGATGACAGATATACTACTTCTGTTGACTTAAAAATCAAAAGAACAGAATACAATCCGCTTAATGTAAATCCAGAGGTATCGAAGCAAATTCCGTGCTTAACAAACACCAAATATATAGTTAAGAATGTGATGCAATCCAAAAAAGAAAATGTTAATCCTTCAATATTCAAGGACAGCGGAAAAGTTAATATTGGTGATGGAAACAGAAAATCCATTAACGATTTTTTTGCTGTTGAGTGTTATAGACTCAGTAAGACCATGTTTGATTTTCTTATGAAGTTACTATTAGCATTTATTTTTTGTAACTTTTCAGTCTTCAGATACTTCCAATATAACTACAACTGTGTAAAGCTGAAGTTTTATTCGTTACTCTACAATCCTGCTGACTCGCCGCAATTAATAAGAAATGATGTTGCATCGTTGCCTAAGATACCCAGAAGATTAGCCGCAATATTAGAGTACAAACCCGAAGAAGAAGTGGGCGGTGGTGCACTAGGATTGATGGAAGATGCCTCAGATTTGGTTGCTTGGGCATTAAGCGCTGGAATTAAACATTTGACGCTATATGATTACGATGGATTATTAAAAGAAGATGTTGATTTATTAAGAAAGATCATTTATAGTAAAATATGCAAATACTTTGGTGGCCAAAAGCCACCGAAATTTGCTGTCAGAATACCACACAAGGGGAAAGTCTATTACAACTTACCTACTTCGTCAAATATACCTGAAGAAAAACTATCAGATAAAAAGATTAGCATTGAGATTGTTTTATTGAGTGTTGTTGATGGAAGAGAAACTATAGTCGATTTAACAAAGAGTTTAGCAGAGTTGCACAAGGAGAATAAAATCTCCGAAGATGACATTACTATGGAATTGGTAGATAAGGAGTTGAAACAATTAGTAGGGGAAGAACCGGATCTTCTTCTATACTTTGGGCCAAATTTAGACTTACAAGGATTTCCACCATGGCACATACGACTAACTGAATTATTTTGGGAACATGATAATAACAATGTATCGTATACTGTTTTTATTAGAGGTTTGAAACAGTTTTCCTTGAGTAAGGTTAATGTAGGAAAATAAATCCTTAAAGGTATACTGATAAAACATCAACAAACTTAAATATCCAAGAAAGAAAATAAGGAATTGAAGTATGTTTTTGGTGTTTGCATTTTGAATTATATAAAAAATAAAAATAAAAAGAAACGTTATCTTTTACTTTGGTGCTGTATGTGGTTTAACAATTGCAATTAACTAGCAATGTAAATGTGTATTTTGAGTACATTGAAGTTAAATCCGGTCATATAGCTTTTGAATCAACTAATGACATTCAAGAAAAAGATAATTTCCTTTATTTATTCTTATCAGGATTGATTTAAAAGTTTTTATATAAAATTACTATGAAATACATAAATTCTCTAACACTATCAGGCATCTTTCATGAAGCATGAATTGCAAAATGTGGTAATTTTTAGTGAAACTTTTTAGGTCTAATCGAATAAACCGAAACCCATGTCATCATCGGATTCTTCAGCTTCAGAAGCTTCCTTTTCTTCAGCAGCAGCTTCAGTAGAACCAGCGGCAGCAGAGGCAGCTGGGGCAGCAGCAGAGGCACCAACGGAGTTGAAACCGGCTAAGATTTCCTTAACATCCTTACCTTCTAAAGCCTTAGCGTAGATATCAGCCCAAACCTGTTTACGAATATTATGATGAAAATAAATGATAAAGTTGTTAGTAAAGTTTAAGTTTTTTTTTTCTTTTCCTTTTATGAAAAAAGTCTTCAATTTTTTGAAGTGATGTTGAAGGATCAAACCACTATTGGAGATAAAGCCCTGTCAATTGATTTGTAATAGTTTAAGAAATTGATGCTTTTTTATCTTTGTTTTGCAAGACCTGGTTGATGAATAGCTTAATATCCATAATAAACAGTTTCTATGCAGCTAAACTTATAATAGCTATTATATTCTACTAGTGACTTCTTTTCATAGATGAAGCTGTTTCCTTGATCAGCTTGTTTTAAAAAGTCCTTGTTTCTTAAACTCGTGATTCTGGCATCAATGAATTAGATATTCCATTAGTAAGTTTGTATTTCTGGTAATTGATGAAGAAAAATTCCCCAACTCTTTCTGTAATGCAAAATTTCACTCTTAATCGGATAGTCCTAATTTTTAACACTTTTGGTCTATTAATATCCTGTTAACTTCTCACTCTTGATAGTTCTTTATTTTTCTTTATATACCTTCATTTAATTTTTCAAGTAAGATGTTAAGGATATTTTTCCACCATTTCCAAAATGTTCATTAAGTCGATTCCATTTTCATTCAATTTTGTTCTTCTGAAGCATTTCCACAGTTTTTCCTTTTTTAGAAAATGCTTTACTCTTCATTAATGCTTCTTTTGAGTTTAATTTTAAAATTGTATTCATCAGTCTCAAGCAAATTGACAGCTTTTTTGTTGTATTGATTATTCAGCTGTTTGTTTTACACTTGACTTCTTGTGCTAATCATAAAATTCTTCAACCTATACGACAAAATTTATCCCCATAGTTCTTGGTTCTTTCTTCTTCCTTTTATTGTTGGTTAAAATGTACATACGGATTCGATTTCAACACCAGCAGCCTTGGCAATGTTTAAGATGTTTTCAGCGGTGATTTCAGCACCAGCGTCAGCTAAGATTAAAGTGGCGTAAGAAACGATAGATTCGGTAGACATTGTTGTGTATGGTATTTGTATTCACTTTGGTTTTAACGACTATGATCATTATTGTCTATACGTCGTAAGTGACCACTAACAAGATTGAAAAATGAACATAAAAAAATTTTTTTAATCTTGCTATTTTCTTCCACCAAAAACGAAAAAACAAAACGAGGTAAGGTGATTCACTACTGCAAGATGCAATTTCACACGCAAATTAACTAGCAAATTCCACATCAATGTAGTCACGTGAAATAGTGAGAAACTCAGAATTTCTACAAGAAAAATATGTGAAGTAATTTTAGACTTGAGTGAAACTTTAAAGCAAAGTAGTTATTCACCCAATTAGGAAAGATAGATTGTATTTTTTTCATGTTCTTATTTGTTTTTTTACAGAACCATGGATATTGTAAGTATTTCCTAAAATAGAAATTATTTTTGTCTTTTTTTCTTATCCTAACTTTCACGAAGCATAGCAGTTCATGATTTAAAAAATACATAACATTTCCTTAACCAGAAAGTCTAAAAAACTGAAGAAAAATTGTAGCAAAAAATAAATCTAAGATGAATTTTCTTCAATTCAACCTGTTTGTGTATGTATCCGTTTGTTTTCCGTTTCGAAAAATAACATTGGGCAAAGGAGTCTGGGGTTAGGCATGAGAACAATGCATATTTTAAGACTAAGGTATTATTCGCTATGTAGGATATGCAATCAAACTTTTCATCTCAGATTTTTTTTGCTTATCCTTCTGGGATTTAATGATGAATTTCTCTATAATTTCCCTTGCATTACTTGATAAAACTTTAATTATACTATGTATATGATAGTGAACTCTTTGTAAGGAGTACACTTTGATACATTGGGATGAGTAAGCCGGTCTATCACACATTTACTTTTTTTTCAAAAACTAGGAAGGCTGAAACTTATGTAAGCAGTAAAAGTAATTTATTGAAGAGAGCTTTAACTTTATAATCATGCCAATACAGTTAATATTTGAGGTCAATCTAAAACCGAGGTTCCAAGTGACTATTTGATGTATCTTTGGGGAGAATGTGAATTGGTAACCGTTTACCATATAGGAAGTTTTTTGTGTATGACAAAGGCAAAATAAATGAACTTGTAGATGACTTTAAGCACTAAGCTTCACAAAATAGATGCAAAAAACCCCTCTGTATAACTTAATAGTGTTATTGTTGTTTGGACATAAAGACCAATAGCAATGTTTTCAACAGCATAGTCGAATCCATTCACGGAAGTGATAAAATTTCACCTCTTGAATTTCTTTCAGATAATAAAAGTAATTTTAAATATGTATCGCATATGTCAGGTTTAGACGATGTTAATGTTGATGATCGTCATTTCTCAAATATTTCAAAAAGAGCCGCCAATATATCTACACTGGAAATCATAGTCAAAGGTTTGTATGATTGTGGTTTTGACCTACAAAATAAAGACTTTTTAAGTGCTTTAAAATTGTTTAACACCTGTTGTTTATGGCATTGCACATATACATCAAATGATTATAAGGTTAAGACTATATAAGAATACTCTAAGTTAAAAATAACTAAGATTATTAGGTACCTCTTCTACATCACAAAAAAAAATTGCGACAAGATGGAATGGTTTTTGCTGACATACGAAGATCTGAGATTTATGAGAATTATGATGGGGTGCTTGAACGAACTAACTTGTTTAACAAATGCTGTTTCACATAAATATTTCAGTTTATTTAGCATAAGAGTTACAACGGAGATGGCTTAAAAATTTAGCTCCACAGTGTTTTATCATTTCTCCAAATTGAGGATAGTTGATGAACCATTTTATTCATCTATTTTGTAATCAAATTTTAGCAAGTTTTCTGTGGATGGTAAAGGGACTGTACACAATCTTTTGTATCTGCTGAATTTTTGCGCTTCTTGTACAGGAACATATTTGGTAGACGCAGCTATCCTCGTGCACCAGTAACTCAGATATAAGTTCACGGATGATCTTTTTGAAGAAAAAGATAACAACTTAACCACAGTATTGAATTCACCTTTACCACAATTGATCTAAGTAATACATAATTATAAGAATGCTCAAGAATTAAGAACTAATGAAAGCCTAGAATGTTGATTGTAAACTAATTACAAAATTTTTGATCAAGTTAAAATTACTAGTGAATTGGATTCTTGTGCTCCAAACAATGCTTTCATACCAAAAAACGATATTGCTAAATTATCATATAGAGACAATATTGATTGCGACAGCACATCTGAAGATAAAGAACTCTCTATGTCAGCAAAATGACACCACATTGCTGGAAAAATATTGCTCATCGGTTGCTAATGATGTTGCTGTTTACTCATGTATTTGGAAAATAGTTGAGTAAAAGAACCATAAATTCCTATTAGATTTCTAGAAGAAATATAAAAAGGGTAACAGTAAAAGCTACTCAAGACTTTTTACCTAAGTTTACAAAAGATGGAGATTAATATATTTTTGACACTTTCACCTTTTCTTAAGCACTGGTATAGCTTGCCCCTTATGTGGCTCAATGATGTTGTGTTGAGTATGACAGCAGCCTCATGTAATAATGAAAACGGATTTAATTATCAACGGTTTGTGGAAGTAGTCTATAGAAACGAATTGAGTGGAGAGTTGTTGGAGTCTTTTGTTCATTTAATTTTGAGAAGCATAGCAAATAAAGATAAATGTCATTTCAATAAACTGTACTGAGGTTTTGTGACTAGAAAGCAGAGAGATTAAAATATCAAACTCATGGAGCTATTGATGGCACTTCTAACAGTAAAGCTTTTGATATTGATGTCGCCAAATATCATGCCAAAAGAGATATTGTTGGATATTTAGGCTCAAATCCAGCAACGAAGAGAACTGCAATTGACATATAAAGCTATCTTAACTACCTAACACAATTGTCTATAGACCATATTCATCTGAAAAAAAGCTTTTGTTCAAGATGTATATTTTTCTAATTAGTAATTAAGCTTCATATTCTGATAAAAAACATGACATAACTCTCGACTTGGTGAGTAACAGTAATGTTCTTTCCATTTGTTAACATTAAATAAACAAATTAGATGATTCGTGTGAACAAATTGTAGCAGTACACGTGTTTTTTTGTCTTATTTTACTACGCTACCAGGTCTTTTGTTTAAAAATAATATCGCGAGATTTACAGCATAAACGAGATTTTGAAAACGGGGACGGTACTATCACCTCTTAGTCTGGGGTAAAGAAAATGAACAATAAATTTACCGCACTGCGTCTGTTAATATATTCTACTAATTTTTTTTTGGTAATTCTGCTACACGGTCACGAGAAGAATAGTAGAATATGATTGGCTGAACCTACTAGTACAACATATTGGTTAAACTTTAATAACTTTCAGATTTAATAAAATAAAAAAAACTACCGAATAGACACATTGCTGCGTTTTATTTTGAGATCTGAATAGCTGAATGTATTGCATAAATGGCTATACTAACTAAACACAATCTATTCTAAACTAATAGTTTTTATCTACATAGTTTTCAAAGCAATCGTATATTTGTTCATATGTATGATAATTTTCTTAGAATGTGGCATGTATTATATTTGTATTAGATTTTTTGCATCGATAGGAACTAAAAACCTTGTATTTAAAAGAATATATTTAATGAAAAAATTAAAAAAGCACAGAGACTTTCTAGTCTAAGAGAAACTTCACCTCTTATTTAATCTTTCTTGGATTTCTTGATTTCTTCAACTTCCTTCTTGAGTTGTTCTAAAGTGGCCTTCATTTGCTCTAAAACTTCCTTTTCCTTCTTTTGAACGTATAAAGATTCTTCAGCTTTTTCCTTTTGATTGATAGAGTCTAAGGAGTATAATCTTTGAGAGGCTCTACCTAGTAAAGCAGAGTTGGAACAGGAGGGACAGTTTCTTGTTAAAGTAGAGGCGATTCTTCTGGAGGTATTGGCTAGCATTTTGTTATTAATGAATTTTATAATATTGGAGTTGGTTTTACATGTGTTACTATTTCTTAATGTATATCAATATCATTTAATGAATCATTTTCAAACTATACAATCAATTTATCCACCCTTAAATTCAAAGGGGGCGTGCAAAAAAAATATATAGTGAGGTGTAGAGTTTACTTGGAAGTTTCAAAATAAACTCGAATTTTTCTTTTTTGAAACGCGGCAAAAAAAATACACACTATTTTTAATTCTTTTTTGGAAAGTCTCATATAAAGCTCTCATGGTAAACCATCTGTTATTTCCGAAAAACTGGATTATTATAAATAAAGTAAACTCTATAATGTTATATAATATTCGTACATACTCAAACTTATTTCTTTTGCTTTTTGGCTGATGGGCCATCTAATTCAATAGTCTCAATATCAGCATCTCCGTTAGCATTCTCTTTGTAGGTAACAGCTGGGGTGTTAACTTCTTGATGGAAATCTTTAATGATGGAATCAACATCATCAATGTTCAATGGTCTAATATCACCTAATTTTTTAATTTTGGCAGTAACCTCTTTACATTGAGCATCACTCAAATGCAAGTTTAGCTGATCAACTCTAGATTTGATTGCATTCCAACCTGTTAGTCTATTAGCAAAATGAATATATCTGGTTAAACCGAAATCATTAGGGTTAATAATTTCATAGGTGGATGGATTGGCTAAGATAGCCTTGGCATGGATACCCGCTTTGTGGGTGAATGCACAGAAACCAGTGATTGGGTTGTTAAATGGAATGTTAACCTGAACAGCATCAGCAACCAAGTTTTCAATGTCTCTGATTTTGTGCAATTTATATTTATTCTTGACGTAGTCTGGAGCAGAAACAATCATTCTGGCCATCAAGGCACCTAATGGAGTGATACCGTTTCTTTCACCAATACCTAATACGGAAGTATCAATCAACTTAGCACCACCTTCTAAAGCAGTGTAAGCATTGGCAATTGCACAACCAGTATCGTTGTGGAAGTGACATTCAATTTCAGTAGAGGAAGATATTACTGATTTCAATGTTCTGACTAATTCGTAAACTTGTCTTGGGTTGGCACAACCAACAGTATCAGCAATACCAATTCTGTTAACACCGATCTTGTCAACAGTCTTATAGATGTTCAATAGATCAACTAAGTCAGATCTAAAAGAATCTTCAGAAGAAAATCTGATCTCTAAACCTTTAGATTTAACAAATTCGATAACTTCAACGGCTTGCTTGGAGATGTAGTTCATGTCCTTACCGTGAGAGTACTGTCTTAAAAAACTGGAAGTACCGATAACAACATCAACACCATCAACCCCTGTTTCAACAGCAACTTTGGCATCATCCATGTGACATCTGATGTGAGTCAAAATTTTAGCCTTCAAACCTAATTTACAAATAGCTTCACAATCAGCTCGACTTTGTTCAGAAGCAACTGGAGATGTTAGTTCGATGTAATCAACACCAAAGTCATCCAAGGCCTTGGCGATCTCAATCTTTTTTTCAGTAGTGAAGAATGCATTAGCGAACTGTTCACCTTCTCTTAAGGTAGATTCAATGACTTGGAAGGATCCAACGTTAGATAGAAAATCACTTGGGTTTGGACCGTATGGATTGGAAGTAGCAGCTTCAGGGACAGCTTCTGAAACTTGTTCAAATTTTTCACACATTATTAACTTACTTATACCTATATTTTGTGTTTTTACTAAGTAACTTTTGGTTTATACTATAGTTCTTTTTAATTAATGTTCAGTAAAGCTGTTAATTTGACAATATGAAATTAATAAACTTAGCTTTCCTTATATAATGTTCAATAATGACTATTGAATCCTACCAATTATTATTTATTCAGCATTTCAGAGCGAAAATGAAATTAAGGAAAAATATTTTAGATGACTAATATGTCTGTGCTCGGTCAGCGTAATTGCTGATTAAGGAAAAGAGGCAACTGATTTCACGCTTAAGTTCGCTATGTTAAACCGCACATTGTTTCGCTAAAAAGCAGAGACACTTTTTTGTTGTGTAGATATGTCTGTGCTTTTTGCACTGTAAAAGGAGCGCAATTTTTTAAAGATCTTTTTTGCCTCTGCTTGGAATAAACTTAAGCGAAATAATTGGTAAACCCCCCTAAGAAACTGTGTGTTAGCACAATTTAGCATCGGAATTCTGAGATATGCTACTAACCCAAAAAATTCCGACAAAATTGAACACCACCATTTAGTTATTTTTTTTTTTTTGAGATTGTTAGATCCGTCTTCAAAGTATAATTCACATTGTCCTAAATCAATATTTAAACCGTCATCACTAGAGTTACTATATAAAGTAACAGAAAACAATGTTTTTTTGGTTTAATGGATAATAATTTGGTCAAAAAGTTTGTTAATAATAGGTAATATGGTTATTGTTGTAACTCAAAATATATCATTTGATCAAGCGAACATCGAATTGAGGAAATATAGGATATAACGTAAATTATGTTTTTTTTGCCATTTTTGTAAAACGATAACAAAAAAAAACTTTTTCTCCCAAAAAACTAAACAATAATTAGCTCGATACCGGGCCTCGATCTGTATGCAAATAACATATGAGCTTTCACAAATTGCCAGATAGTATATTCAACAGCAAAGTAAACTTGGAAAGCAAAGATACGGACAAGCTAGAACACAACTTCTTTGAAATAGGAAACAGACTATCGCACGTTGATGACTCCGCCACTCTCAAAAATCCCAACAAGTCGGCAAGTGATCATGTTGATGAATCTGTTTCCAATGTTAAGGAAATTCAATCAGGTGATGATTTTAAATATATAAAAGAAATAGACGAATATTACATAGAAAATCCAAAAAATGTTCCTGATTCAAGAAACACGGTTAAGAAGTGGTTTGCTTCCAATCCTGAAAAACAAATCCAGCTTATAAATCTATTTATTGATCAATTAACATGGACAAATCATTTGAATTTTACTGAAGCTATAAAGATGCTTCGATCAAACTTTGACTTTCCATTTGTGGGTGCTCGAGTTTTGAAAAGACAGTATGATTTTATCATAAAAACTTTTGAAAAAAAAGAAAAGAAGGGGTTGGAGTTAAACAGTTTTGACATATTAGTATTGAGACTCCGTGATAAGAAAAAAGAATGCGACAATAATAAAAGCTCAGCGATTCTCAAAAAACTAAAGAGAGATGAAAATAAGCTGAATGAAAATAATATTAAGCATCTTCATAAGGATACCGGATTATCCAATGATAAGAAATTTTATGAGTATACCGCACAAAAAACATACGCAAGTAACACTTCCAAGAAATCATCAACAGCATCAAGAGACTGCTCTTTAGCTAGCAATAGCGAACCAACTATAGCCAATTCAGCGGGGCCTATTGACAATAACAGCAGTTTGAGGTCATCAATTTTGAATAATATTCATCAACAAATTCAAAGCAGTCTCCCGGAGAGCAACTATAGTATTTATAGCGATGCTTTTGATCAAACTAATGCCCTGAAGCATAAAGTGAGTGACCTGGAACATACCATAAAGGAACTTACTCAAGCTAATGAACATTACGAAAAACTTTTGAAGGAAAAGGACGAGCTTCTTAAAACCAAGGATGAAACCATAGTCAAACTGGTTGATAATATGATCAAGCTGCAAGAGAAGCTGTAGCTGGCCACGATTTAATTAAGGAAAAGTAATAATTTGTATAATGCATTCAATTGCTTATCGAAAAATAAAACATTTTTATTTTTGAGAAAAACGGATTTAGGTATATATGCACTTTAATCATGGTATTCGCCATTTAATACGCTCTCCGCCAAACCCACATTGATACCGATGGTGAAGTTAATCGACTGATTCAAAGCCTTGTATGGAACATTCAATTTTACTGTTACTTCATTGAAGTTCTTTAGTTCCGCAAGAGATTTGATGGTTGATCCGTCTTCTTTTATCAATGTTACCAATTTCTTTGAAAAGAATGGTATTAGGTGAGCTATAACAAACTTCATTTGAAAGTTTTGAGCAAGATCAGATAGCTTAAATGTATTAGTGTTTTGCAAGTACATTAAGATCATGGTTTGATAGATCGATAGAATAAATCTAAATGGCGGTCTGCCTGGTTTAGATATGTTTGCCTCCAACTCTGTTTTGGACAAAGACCATAACCAATGCAAAACTCTACCTTGATGCTGTTCTTGATAAACATGCTCAAATGATTGGAAGATTGATTTCATTTCGTCAGGTAGGCAGAGAAAACTATCCATAGTTTCATTATCTAGTTGTTGGTCATCTGTAAATGGCCACATTGCCTTAGCGACCACAGATGGCTCAAATATAACATCCTTTGTCTCAAGTAACTCTCTACTGGATGTGATATCTTGAAGCATTTTAGATATTTTACCTGTGTACTCCAAAGAGTTTGTACCTTGAAATGAAGAGATTAGGCTCACTTCATAGCTTTCCCCTCTAGTAGTTCCATGAATCAATCTCTTTGTAAACAGCTTTCTGTATTCATGTTCAAAGGTATCTTTGTCATCTAGATATTGAAACAGTATAACAATATTGTCCTTTTCTTTATAAAAATCATATGTGTATGTTTGACTTTTTGATGGTTTTTTCAAGATTGTGTCGGCATGTTTGGCTAAAATCTCTGGCTGATGTGACATCTCTTTTGGATCTGGTTGAGCAAAAGTATTGTGGTTGAAAAAGTTTTTACAGCTGTTGTCAAACACCTTGACAAAGGCAGCTTGTAAATTCATTGTATCTTCCAATAGTAACTTGTTGAAATCATACAGCTGAATCAATAAAGTGACATAGTCTTTAAAATCAAGATATCCCACACTTTTCGTAATTCTTTCACAACAATATTTGGTGCAGTATACTCCAAAATATTCACTCAACTTATGGACCAGTTGAGGATGAAGCTTTATAGAATCCCAAATGGATACCAATGTGTTATACTCATTTGAATTGTTCATAATTACAAAGCTTGCCTGTTCCTTTATATCAACTTTTTCAATCAAAGCGTGGTAAGAATCACCAAAACTAGTCAAAAATCTTTCAAAGTTATCAATAACCAAAACTTCATCCAAAAATGCGCTTAAGGAACCATAGTTGTAGGCCTTGGTCAACTCATTGATAGTTGTTTCTTCAAATTCTCTGATCTTTAGAACAAATTTGACAAAATAATCCAAGGACTTGGTGTTCAACAAATTTTTAGAGTAATCCTTGTAGAATTTCTGTGTTTCAACTTCAAAAACTGTTCTAAAGCGGTTGTAAAGTTCATCTGTTGATTTCATGTATTCGGATGGTCCTATGCATATCATCAAACTAGAGTTAATAGGCCAGTATATTCTCTGCACAAGATCCTTGGATTGTTTTCGTATAGCGTTTTTGTCTACAATGCTTGATGATTCATCTTCCTCTAGCTTGATCACATGCTCTAGTTGAAGTTTTCTATATTCATTACAAGATTCTATCGTCATTTTCACAATAAGATCTTGATTTGGAGTGTAAATTATATGTCTCCAACAATTTAAACCTAATTGATAAACTTTGAATACATTAGAATTACCATTTGATCTTTGTGATTCAATCCAAAATCTATTCATATAATCAAAGATCTTATCTAAGGTACTGATTACTTTTACATATTTTGGAAATGTCTTCTTGTAGAAGTTAAGAAAATCTGCCTTTTTATCATTGTTGTGTATTAGATCTTCAGGAATTAAACCGTCTAGAAAGTCTATTATGTATCGGGCAAGTTTCATGTATAAGTTAGAAGTGTCTGAAGTGTCATAAATAAGCTTGTCTTGCTTACCGTCTTTGTTGACTATATTTATAGTTTCTATTTCTCTATTGGAAGAGTTTCTTGATAGTTGTACACAAAAATTGTAGATACAAGTATATACCTTCATATAAAGAGCAGGATTACAATTTTGCTCGACATGAGACATAGGAGTGTTCATATTGACATTATCCAACAATTCTCTGATGGACGGTTCAACAAAGTTCCATGTTTCTCTTAATAATTCTGACTCTTCAGTTGGTTCTGTTGTAGACATTCTTATGGTAGAGGATTAAAGGTATGTATTTATTTTCTGGTGTAACAAAAAATCTAAAAAATAATACAGTGGAATTAAGTGTGTAAAAACAAAAAGAAATGTTTTTTGATGCGTCAAATACACTTAACGGTCTTGTATACTCTAGAGAGTTTTTGATGACAGAAGCAATAAAAAATACTGACTCTATATGTTGTATTTCTTTGGTGGTTTATCTAATGAATATTGTCTTACAACCAAGAATTTGACTATAGACACTACACATATCAATCTAAAAAGAGCAAAAAAAAAAATAAACACACCAAAAAGAAAATTGAGTAAGCGGGAAAAAAAAAAAAAGTATCGAAGAAGTGGCAAACAGCTTTTGAAGGCTGCTTACTTTAAGTGACTTTATCTTTGATAATACTTCTGATTCATTTAATATATAGAAAACCTATCTTTGTGATGATGAAACTCTGTTGACCACTCTTGTTATGCTTACAGTGAATGTTATAACCCATGCACACAAAATTAAAAATAAGAATGAAGATAAGGTTCTCTGCTTTCGACAAATGTAGTTGACCTTTGGAGATGATTTATTAGATGGGTACCCACCTATACAAACCCAGTCATCATCAAACATGGAACCGAATGCTATGGATAGGTTTGCTGAGAAAAATATTATGAAAAATAAATCTAGTAACAATAATCTCAACTTCCCTAGAGGATTTCTCAACCCTATAGGTTCACCATTGAACTCATTAACAGCAACATAAACCTCAAAAAGTATTGATATAGTGTTGATCACAATTGCCATGATTGTTGATGGCTGTTGACCCATAGTGTACTTCTTCAACTCTGCTGTAAGCGGCTCATCTAAGTCTCTTCCGAAATAGTGGGCCTTTGAGTTGATGTATATTCTAGCTGATAAAGATAAAGCAACAGTGCAAAGAACAACTATCATAAATCTGCATAGCAAGGGAAGATATCTGTTTTGAAATAATAATTTTTCAATTCTTGGAAATATTTCGGTCTTTTTCCTTCCGTATTGCTGCTTGAAATAGGCAGTTAGGTTATCTTTCTTTTGTAGCATAGTCAAATGATAATTTTTGTTTCCAAAATGTTCAAATTTTGGTCCGTTTCCATAGTAAGTACCATGCTCCTTCTGATAAACTTTTTCTAAATCCTTCGGCTCCATATTTCCGTAATTTGGATGGCCATTTATTTGGGACCTACCACTTTGTCTGTCTAGGCTTCTACTATATGATCGGTCCATAGCAAAGCTACTATGATGGATGTCTTTGTCTTTCAAGTCACTCTTCAACAACATGTTGTTTCTTTCCTCTTCCATCTTCTCGAAGTTCCAGTCTGCATTATAATTCTTCCCCTCGTAAAAGCAAGCCTTCAATTCACTAACATAATTGTTAAATTGATTTTTTTCTTGTTGATTTTTGAAGCCAATGTTCTCTACCAGGGGTATTGATTCCATGATTTTCATTCTATCAATTCCTTTCCATCGTTCATCCAAGTTGGGTAGTAACTCATTGTACATCTCATCGCTGGGGTTTAGTACAATTTTTTCCTCAAAGTTAGCATCTGAATGGCTGTCAGATGAGCTCGTAGTGGATGAACTCTTGGTTATGCTTGACCGGCGTTTTCTGCTGTGGCTTTCAGAGATATCACGCAAGTTGACGCTGTTAGATTTCAGTTCATATGATGGATTTGAATTATTACTAGAGCATACATAATTCAAATTTCCCATGAATGTATTCCAATGACATGTTTGGTCCAAAGGAGGGGTATCCGATGACGAAGATTCTTCATTTTCAGAGCCATTGACCAGTGGCGAGCTCATAGATCTGCTTTCTTGTGTTTTCAAGGTTTTCTCTTTTTGTTTGGCATGTCTCTTTTGATTGAATCTTTTTTGTGTATTTGTTCCATTGTTGTTATCAGAGTCCATAATCAGAGCAAAAGGGGGGACTGTTGATGGCTTAAATGAATATAGATTCAAAAAGACTTCAGCATTACTTCCATGGTGAAAATCCTGTTGATAGCTTGTTTTTGTGCAGTTTTTTCTTTTTTCTTTTTCTTGAGTGTTATTTGAGCTCGTGTTCTGCTCAACATGGTTTTTTGTTTCAGACATTCACAAAGTTTAGTGCTTCAGAGAGAATATAAAAGTAATAATATGTGACCTATGACAAAGATTACAATCGATTGTGTATATGCTTTGTTATATTTGGATGATGCTTATATACATTCATTTGTTACAACTAAATAAAACAGAATAATTTAACCCTTACTTTTTAAATGTTATATAATACATTACTCTAAATTTGAAAATTTGTTTTTTTTTTTCGATTTTAGTTTTTCACAAATCTATTATCGTTTTCAAAATTTTGAAAACAATTGGATGTATATTATTCTCCCTTTAAAAAAGTATACTCTCAAAAAGCCAACAAAGAAAGCTGTGGCATTGTTTTGCTTAAAATATGTGGATAAGGCGAAAATATACGGATGTTCGGACATAAAAGTGTATGATTTCAAGTATTCCTTTTTTTTCCCCCTTTGTAGAGGAAATACACACGTAATATGAACTTATTGGTAATATTAATACATTTTAATCACTTAGAAGTTATACTATATAGGTTTATGATGATTAGTTATGAATTTTTTAAATTTGACTGTTACTTCATTTGGTTGAGTTTGCTTAAGAGAAATTAGTTAAACTTATTAATTTTTAGAAAAAAGAAGGTAATAGAAAAGAGATATAGCCCAAAGAAGCAGAAACACTCGAGCAATGCAAAGATCGATAGGTTTGTACGGATTTATTGTCAAACCATATTTCAAAAATGTTAACCACAAGTTTGCATCTATTAGATGCTTATCAAATACTGCTAAATTGAACAACGAAAGTGTCTCTCAAGAGTCCACAAAAAGTAAAGAGCTTATAGAATTTGAAAAAGATGAAATGAAGATAATATCTTTTCCTCTTAATACTGAACACAGCTATCTACATTACATTCAAAATGATCAACTCTTGCAATTTGACAATAAAATAGCAATGATGGAAAAGAAAGTTGCAGGGAAGGCTTCAAGTTTTTGGAACGGGTTGAAGGCATCTGAGAAGGCTATTTCCAAGTTCACTGTGAAGAATATTGAGAAGCTACTGGATAGAGTACCTTGGAGCGAAAGAAGTTATGCATCCATACCGTTTGAACAGTTCATGATTAAAAGAAGAAGCGAAACAGAAATGGCCAGGAAGATATTTCCTGGCAAAGAACATATTTCATTTGTCGAGTACATGCAAATGATCAGCAGCAATCCATCTCTAAAGGAGAGTATAGATCAAAACCCAGTTATTCGTCCTATCAAGATTTACTCACCGAGAATTCCTGGTGTCAATGAAAGTGATCATGAATTTAGTAAGAGAATATACGACTTAGCAGAAAAAAACTCAAAGTACTACAAAAAAGAGATGTTCAAGTGTATGTTGGCCTTACCGCTAACTTTCCCTTTGGCCATCATCCCATTAGTTCCGAATGTACCTGGCTTTTATTTATGCTACAGGTTATACTGGAACTTGAAAGCACATGCAGGATGCAATCATATCATGCAAATGTATCATAAGAACAATGGTGCCTCTTTCAAGATTGAATATGTTTCTGAGTTTACTGATCTTTATAAAAACATTTATAATGAAACAAACAGTAAAGTAGAAATCAACACGGACTCTCAACAACAGAACTTTGAAAAGTTGGCTGATATTATGGAATTCGATTCTGTAAAAGCCAATGTCGCGAAAGCCGTATTGAAAGAAAATTACGAATGAAAATTAGGAATATATATTGACTCTTTGTACACATTTAGGAAACGCTTATATAGTCGAAAAGGATGTAAATATCTATATTATGCTTGAATTAATCATCTACTTGGTAGCGATGGGTAGATATATCAAGAAGTTGCTACAAAAAAGTTTATGCATATTTAGATTTTACTTTTAAAAAAACTTGAGAAGAAAAGTTTCCTATTTAAGAGATTTGACTCTAATTTTTTTTAATAGCTGCTATTACTAGTAATAGAAAAAAGTAATTATAATTACTATATTGGGTAATTATTACCAGTAAAACCACAAATTAAAGTCAGCGTATTTTTTTTTTTCAAATATGAAAAATTCACTGACATATCATAATTAGAAGGCCCTAAAAACACATTGACGATGTTTTAGCTGTAAAAATGGATTTTTGAAAACACGTAAATTTTTCTCTTGGTGAGAGGACTCAAACACTGATTAAAATAAAAAAAAATTTTTTTTTTGGATTTTTGGGTTTAAATGGTTGTGAACATTTCGATATATAAGAAAACATTTCCTCAATGATGTATGAAATGTAGGGGTTTGATTTATTTTTTAGTAGAGGAAAATTCCATTTTTTATTATATTATTACTTTGAATTAAAAACATTATAGGTTAAAACCAACACCTTCAATTAACTATCAAAATGAGAGCTAAGTGGAGAAAAAAAAGAGTAAGAAGATTGAAAAGAAAGAGACGGAAAGTAAGAGCTAGATCCAAATAATCTAGCTCCCGTTTTTGATTTGCCTTTCTAATAATGAATACAAACACAAACAACGCTATTATATAGGAGTATGTGGATTAGTTAATATCTTCATGAAATCAGCTGTTTTATATATTCCTGCTAATTTTTTACAGTATTGTTATGTAAATAATGATCTGTTACAAATCTATAAACTTCGGTTCTAAAACCATAAATATCCCTTTCTGTTTTGCTATCTAGAGTATCTTATAATATTGTGTCATAAGGACCACTTCTGACGGTTAACTTTATGGGCATATCTTTCTTGATTGTTAAGTTGACATAGACTTTCTGTCTCATATCTTTTCAAATAATTAGTTTCTCAAGTTTTAAAATATGCTACGTAGGGAAATGAAAAGAAAAATTGCTGTCGTTTAACTATATAGTCCAATCTGAAACTTAATGATGACAAATTACTATACATTTAGGATGTTTTGAGTATATGTCGAGATTGTCAAAGCTTATGTTTCCAAAATTCTATTATTTCTCTTTTGTTA